>MU716479.1:71451-95080 GCA_026770625.1 Nicotiana glauca
GGTATATCACACCGTGGCGCTATGATGAGGCGAGACACGTACTCTACTGTGAGTGCGGGGTCGATTGTGGTTGAGGACTGTAAACTAGTCCGACCGAATGATGTTGAACTATATCCTTAGCTTGAAATTAGCCGGTAAACCTCCTACTTGGATGGTTATGGAGAGATTTGGGAAGGTATGCCGACTCTTTGGATCCCGTAGGGATTGTTATCACTGTTCCCATAACGTATAACATGTTTTCCTGATATTCGTCCTGAACTGAATATTGTATCGAAATGGCTAGTAAAACTCTAAGGTTTTAAACACCTAATTAAAATTCTGATAATTGAAACTAAAAATGGTAAGTATGATTGTGAATTCATGACTATGCATGGATCGGGATGCACGCCGCAGCGGGTGTGATATTATATTGTGCTTGGGATGTAGGAGCCCCTTCGGAGTCTGAACCCCCACAGTGAGTGCCGGGTACCCATGGATCGGGCTACGCGCCGTAGCGATCATGTGCATTGCATTCATGTATTGATATATTTTTCTGCTTTGACTGTTTCTGTTAGCTATTGTTACACTGTTAAACGTGTAGGAGTACTGTTCTTAGCTTTACTTTGTGCTATATTTTGGGATTTCTTACTGTCAGACATTATATATGTCTATTACCACTGAGTTGGAAGTACTCACTTTACTCCCTGCACCTTGTGGGCAGATTCAGGTACTCTAGGAGCTATCTGAGCTTATTGCTGTTCTTCAGGGCCTTTACACGGAGTTATCGAGGTAGCTGACTGACGTCCGCAGGACCCGACTTCTCTCCTACTTCCTGATATTTGACTGATCCGTGTACTTCAGACTATGTTGTTTTACAGTATATTTTTATGTTATTCTGGTGGAGGCTCTTGACTCATGACCCCCAGATCTTTGGGAGGTTGTTCAGTATTGTTGATTTTTAGATTTATTTCTATCTATCAGTTAGACTTCTAGTTTAAACGCTGTTAACGATTTTCAAACAAATGGTTTTGAGCTTTATGCTCGGGTTGAGAGTGAAATTGGTCGGGCTTGCCTAGTAGTTGTGTTGGGTGCCATCACGATCGGGGTTGGGGTCGTGACATTTTGATATCGGGGTCGGAATGGAATTCTAAAATTGGAGTAGGTCCGTTGTGTCATTTTTGATGTGTGTGCAAAATTTCATGTCATTTGAGTTTGATAGACTTTTTGATCGATTGAAGAATTTGGGAGTTTTGGAATCCTTAGGCTTGAATCGAGGGTGATTTGGTGTTTCGGCGTTGTTTTGAGGGTTTCCAGGATTGGTACAAGTTTGAATAGTGGTATATGAGAGGTCTCGGGGGCCTCGGGATGGATTCAGAAGGTTGACGGGAAGTTTGGAAATTGAAGTTGAGCAGCTTCAGCTACTGTTCCTGTCATAACCACACCTACGGATTGGGGACCGCAGGTGCAGTGTCGCAGATGCATGACGAGGCTACAGAAGTTGTTTTGGTTAATTGGAACTAGATCGCAGGTGTTGAGCTTCTACCGCACCTCCCCGGCTGCAAGTGCGAGGTTCTACCCGCAGATGTGGAAGTTGGCCCTTATGTGAAAACCACAGGTGCGGTTATTTTGACCACCGAAGCAGTCCGCATGTGCGATAATTGGTCCGCAGGTGCGGAAATACCTGGTCAGAAACTATATAAGCCTTTATTCGCATTTTTTAGCCTCGTTCCACTTTTTTTTAGACGGGTTGAGAGATTTTTGGGAGGATTTGAAGAGGGATTAAAGGGTTAACGCTTGGAGGTGAGATTTTTGAACCCAATACTCGATTCTATGGCATTATCTTACTGATTAAGCTTGAAATTATTGGAAATTAAGGGTTAAAAATTGGAGAATTAGGGCTTGTTATTGGAGAGTTTCGATTGGGGATTTGAGTGTCCATTTATGGTCTGATTTTCATGTTCTTGGTATGTATAGACTCGTGGGAGGATAAGAATTCTAGTGATGTGATTTTTATTGAAATTCGAGACGTGGGCCTAGGGGTCGGGTTTGGCCAATTTTGGGATTTTTGAGTTAATTTGATTATTTTCATTTGGGCTTTGTTCCTGTGATACTAATTTTGGTTAGAATTGGAGCATTCGGAGGCCGAGTCGAGAGGCAAAGGCATCGCGGGCTAGAGTTTGGACTGAATTGAGGTAACTAATGATTTTAAATGTTGTCCTAAGGGTATGTAACCCCAGATTTCACATTGTTTCACTACTTTGAGGTGACACACATGCTAGATGATGAGCGTGGGGTCGTGCACCGTTGGGGATTGTGACTTGGTCTGTCTCGTATGACTGTTAAGTCGCGTATTTGATTGAAAACTGTTTGATATCATTGTGTTTTGGAAAGTATTACTATGTTTTGGGCTGAATGCCATATTTGGGCCTCGTGCCAACTGTTTTGAACCCTTAGGGGCTTTTTACTACCATTCCTCACTACTTTGATTTAATATATGTACTCAGTCATGCTGTATTTTATTGATTTCATAACTCGGCCGTATTTACTCCGTTTATACTTCAAACAATATTTTGGACTGAGCATTCTTTTTCACTGTTTGACCGAGGGGCTTGAGAGGTTTTTGACTGAGTGAGGCTGAGGGCCTGTGTTGTGAGGATATTATGGGATTGGGGTGTGCGCCGCAGCATATTGTACTAATTTATGATATGCTAGAGGTAGAGGGCCTGATTTATTATGCCACCAGGTGGCTTGTGATAGCTTTTGGGCTGTAGGAGCCCCTCCGAAGTCTGAACACCCCCAGTGAGCATGGGTACCCAGTGTGAGTGATGTGACGTAGCCCGAGGAGCTGTTGTTTATTAATATTTTTGCTCGAAGGGCTGATTACGAGTGACTGTGAGGTAGCCCGAGGGGCTGGTTCTGTTGATATTTTACTCGAAGGGCTGATTCTGTTGATATTTTACCCGAGGGGCTGTTTTCGTTTCTATCATTTTAGTCATTGTTTTATTCACTTGTCTGAAACAATTGATGATGTTTTAAAAGAAAAGGGTTTTACTGAAACTGAGTTTGTTTTTACAAAATATTTGATTTCTGGACTGTTTTGGAAATGTATTGTATTTGCTGTAGTGCTATGACGTGAGATTATCTATTTTCTTACTGCTCAACTACTTTTACTTTTCTTACTTACTGGGATGGTGTACTCACAATACTCCCTGCACCTTGTGTGCAGATCCAGGAGTTGCGAGTCGCGCTAGTGAGCATTAATTGTCCATTCAGCAAAATTTTATAGTCGACAAGGTAGCTAGCTGCATGGGGTTTGCAACCCTATTCTTCTCCCGCATATCTTCCCTAGCTTTATTTAGTATGGTCTTCCAGTCTTGTTTAGAATTTATTCTATTGAGACAAAGTTGTAGTTTTCTCGTGACTTGTAATACCCCGATGTCGGGCTTGTGTATTTATTCCGCACTGTTTGTTTAGACTTATATTATGAGATTCCTTGTTAATTAATAGCTTAAAATGACTTATTGAATAATGGTCTGATTCGAGAATTGTGTCGGCTGGCCTAGTTTCACGATAGGCACCATCACGACGGAGTCAGTTTTAGGATCGTGACAAGTTGGTATTAGAGCCTACGTCACATAAGTCTCATGATTCTTGAGAGGGTTTAGTATAGTCTCGCGGATCGATATGGAGACGTCTGTGCTTATCCTCAGGATGCTGCACCACCTTTTAGGAAAAACTTTATATTCTTAAATTCATATCGTGCGAATATGTTGATTCTAGTACTAAACTTCTATTATTCTATTCTCTCACAGATGGTGAGGACACGTGCTACCGATTAGGACAGACGACCAACAATACTACCAATTAGGGCCACCAGAGGCTGAGGATGCAGTCAAGGCCGTGGTAGGGGCAGGAGTGTAACTCGTATAACAGCTAGGACAGTACCTGTAGATCTACCAGCCGCCCCAATTCAGTATCAGGTCCTAGTTGCGGATGCTCCAGCAGTACCAGCTCAGGCACCGGCTGCGCCTATTATTATCCCAGGCTTTCAGGAGGCCCTAGCTCATATTCTATCAGTGTGCACTAGCTGGCTTAAGCGGTCTTGGTTACTACGGCCGCAACTACTTCTTAGGCCGAGGGAGGCACTCAGACTCCCACCACTCGCACACCTCAGAAGGCCGTGCAGGGACTTCAGACATTGGAGGCACGTCCAGCCCATCTAGTTGCAACTGTTTAGGACTATGTAGCTCCTGTTATACCTGAGGATAAGCAGCGTAGATTGGATAGGTTTGGTAGACTTCAGCCTCTGACTTTCAGTGGTATAGAGGGCGAGGATACCAAGGTTTATTGGACAAATGCCAAAAGATGCTTCGGACCGCAAGTATTATGGAGATTAGTGGGGGTCTCATTCACTACTTTCTAGTTCTACAAGGAAGCACTTAGTTGGCAGGAGGATTACGAGAGTCGTAGGCCGGTTGGCACATTGGCCCTTTCTTGGAAGTAGTTTTCCGTTCTCTTTTTGGATAAGTTTTTACCTGAGTCTCGGTGAGAGGAGCTACGCAGACAGTTCGAGCTACTTTATTAGGGTGAAAGACCCGTTACATAGTATGAGATGTGGTTCTCCGAGTTGGGTCATCATGCGGTATGGTTGGTTCCCACAGATCGAGAGAGGATCATGAGGTTTATAGATGGCATCAGTTTTCAACTTCGGTTGCTTATGACCCAAGAGAGAGTATCTGGTGCTACTTTTGATGAGGTTGTTGACATAGCTCGATAGATTGAGATGGTTCGTGGTCAGAAGAGGGTTGAGAGGAAGGCTAAGAGGCCTCATGTTCATGGTGGATTCAGTGGTACTCATTATAGAGGTCAGTTTCAGCATGGCAGAGGCCGTCCATTCAGGCATGCTCAGTTAGCTCGCCCAGTTTATCATGGGGCATCATCGGGCCATGGTTCTCACAATTCTCATCAAGGTCATTCCTCACTCAGTTCCCTTCTAGCCCAGAGTTCGTCTTGTGCTCCATCTGTTTAGGGCTCTCCTATGCCACAATCTTCTGCTAGTCATCCTGGTGCTAGGGGTTCCCTTCAGTCCCTGTCTATGGCACTAGGGGGTTATTATGAGGGTGAAGTTGGAGCATATGTGGAGAAAGTGTCCTTGTTGTCTTAGGGCTTCATCTCAATAGAGGAGTCAGCCCTCGACTTCATCACTAGTTACTTTACCATCCACCCACCTAGCTAGGGGTAGAGGACAGTTAGCTCGGGGTCTCCCTAGAGGGGGAGGTCGATTAGGTGGTGGTCAGGCCCGTTTCCATGCTCTCCAAACTAGACCCGTTGCTATTGCTTCAGATGCTGTGATTACAGGTATTATCTTAGTTTGCCACAGAGATTCCTCTGTGTTATTTGATCCTCGTTCCACTTTTTCATATGTGTCATCATATTTTGCTCGTTATTTGGATATGCATCTTGAGTCTCTTGTTTTATCTATTTGTGTATCTACTCTCGCGGGCGATACTGTTATTGTAGACCATGTATATCAGTCGTGTATGGTGACTATTAGGGGTTTGGAGACCCGAGTGGACGTTCTGTTGCTTTGTATGGTCGATTTTGACGTGATATTAGCCATGTATTGGTTATCTCTGTGTCGTGCTATTCTAGGGTGCCATGCTAAGATAGTGACGTTAGCTATGCCGGGTGTGCCATGGATCGAGTGGCAAGGTTTCACTGATTTTATCCCAGTAGGGTGATTTCATTTCTGAAGGCCCAGCGGATAGTTGGGAAATGTTGTATTTCATACATAGCTTGCGTGAGGGATGTCAGCACAGAGACTCCTACCATTGATTCAGTCCCGGTAGTGAGGGACTTTCCGGATATGTTTCCTGCAGACCTGGAAGGCATGCCACCGAACAAGGATATTGACTTTGGTATTGATTTGGTTTCGGGCACTCAGCCCATTTCTATTCTACCGTATCGTATGGCACCGGCGGAGTTGAAGGAGATGCTTCAGGAACTCCTTGATAAGGGGTTTATTCGTCCTAGTGTGTCATTGTGAGGGTGCGCCTATTCTATTTGTGAAGAAGAAGGATGGAACTACTAGGATGTGCATTGATTACAGGCAGTTGAACAAGGTCACAATCAAGAACAAATATCCTTTTTCTCGTATTGAGGATTTATTTGACCAGCTTCAGGGAGCGGGAGTGTTCTCCAAGATTGATCTCCATTCAAGGTATTACCACCTAACGATCAGGGACTCAAACACTCTTAAGACAACTTTCAGGACCCATATGGTCATTATGAGTTCCTTGTGGTGTCTTTTAGGCTAACAAATGCGCCAACATCGTTCATGCATTTTATGAACAGCGTGTTTCAACCGTATCTTGACTCGTTTGTCATTTTATTCATTGATAATATTCTGGTATACTCGCATAGTCAGGAGGAGCATGTAAAGCATTTGAGAGTTGTATTACAACGGTTGAGGGAGGAGAAACTTTATGAAAAGTTCTCCAAGTGTGAGTTTTGGCTTAGTTCGGTGGCTTTCTTGGGGCACGTGGTATCCAGTGAGGGTATTCAGGTTGATCCGAAGAAGATAGAGGCGGTTCAGAGTTGGTCCAGACCGTCCTCAACCACAGAGACTCGCACCTTTCTCGGTTTGGCAGGTCATTACCGTCGATTCGTTTAGGGATTTTTTATCTATTGCATTACCCTTGACCAATTCGACTCAAAAGGGTGCTTCATTCAGGTGGTCGGATGAGTATGAGGCGAGCTTTCAGAAGCTCAGGACTGCCTTGACCACAACTCCAGTGTTAGTATTGCCATCAACATCAGGTTCATATACAGTGTATTATGATGCTTCAACAATGGGTATTGGGTGTGTGTTGATGTGGAAGGGTAGAGTTATTGCTTACGTTTCTCATCAGTTGAATCCCCATAAGAAGAACTACCTTGTACATGATCTAGAGTTTGCCGCCATTGTTCACACATTGAAGATTTGGAGGCATTATCTTCATAGTGTGTCTTATAAGGTGTTTACTAATCATCGTAGCCTCCATCACTTGTTCAAGTAGGAGGATCTCAATTTGAGGCAGCAGAGATGGTTGGAGCTGCTAAAGGACTATGATATCACTATCTTGTATCATCCACAGAAGGCCAATGTAGTGGTCGATTCTTTGAGTTGGAAGGCGGTGAGTATGGGCAGTTTGACGTATATTCCTATTGGGGAGAGACCTCTTGCATTTGATGTCCAGGCCTTGGACAATCAGTTCGTGAGGTTAGATATTTCGGAGCCTAGTCGGGTCTTAGCTTGTGGTTTTTCTCGATCTTCCTTGTTTGATCGCATCAGAGAGCGCCAGTATGATGATCCTCATTTGCTTTTCCTTAAGGAAAAAGTTCAGCACAACGATGCCAAAGATGTGACTATTGGTGATGATGGGGTATTTGAGGATGCATGGCTGGATATGTCTGCCCAATGTAGATGGGCTTCGGGAGTTGATTCTGGAAGAGGCCCATAGCTCGCGGTATTCCATCCATCTGGGTGCCGCGAAGATGTATCAGGTTTTGATACAACATTATTGGTAGAGAAGAATGAAGAAGGATATTGTGGGATTTGTAGCTTGGTGCCTCAATTGTCAGCAGGTGAAATACAAGCATCAGAGACCAGGTGGCTTGCTTCAGCAGATAGATATTCCATAGTGGAAGTGGGAGAGAATCACCATGGATTTTGTAATGGGACTCCCACGGACTTTGAATAAGTTCAATGCTATTTGGGTGATTGTGGATCAGCTGACCAAGTACGCACACTTCATTCCTGTGTGTACTACTTATTCTTCGGAGCAGTTAGCAGAGATTTATATCTGAGAGATTGTTCGCTTTCATGGGGTTCCAGTTTCCATCATTTCACATAGAGGCACTCAGTTCACATCGCAGTTTTGGAGGGCCATGTAGAGAGAGTTGGGTACTCAAGTTGAGTTGAGCACATCTTTTCACCCTCATACGAACGGGCAGTCCGAGCGCACTATTCAAATATTGGAGGACATGCTGCGTGCTTGTGTCATTAATTTTAGTGGTTCATGGGATCAATTTCTACCGTACGTGGAGTTTGCATATGCCAATAGTTATCAGTCAAGTATTCAGATGGCTCCATATGAGGCTTTATATGGGAGACGATATAGATCTCCAGTTGGTTGGTTTGAGTCGGCCGCGGCTAGAATTTTGGGTACATTCTTGGTGTAGGAAGCTTTGGACAAGGTGAAGGTGATTTAGGAGTGACTTCGTACATCGCAGTCGAGACAAAAGAGTTATGCCGATAGAAATGTTTGTGATGTTTCCTAAATGGTTAGGGAGAAGGTTCTATTGAAGGTTTCACCCATGAAGGGTGTTATGAGATTTGGGAAGAAGGGTAAATTGATTCCTCGGTTCAATGGGCCATTTAAGGTGATTCGGAGGATTGGGGAGTTGGTTTATGAGCTGGCTTTGCCACCTAGCTTGTCGAGTGTGCATCCAATATTTTATGTTTCTATGCTCCGAAGTATATTGGTGATCTGTCTCATATTTTGAATTTTAGCACGGTTCGGTCAGACTGTGATTTGACTTATGATGTGGAGCCAGTAGCTATTTGGAGCGGCATGTCCGAAAGTTGAGAGCAAAGGATATAGCTTCAGTGAAAGTGCAATGCGGCTCGTGGATCAGGCTATCTGGTAGACCGAGCGGGAGATGCGGAGAACATAACTTCACCTGTTTGAGGCTTCAGGTATGTTTCTTGATTCGTTCGAGGACGAATGTTTGTTTAAGAGGGGGATAATGTAACTACCCGGCCGGTCATTTCATGAGTTACCACTCTGTTTCCCCCATCTATGCTTCTTTATGTGTTGTTCGGCTGTATTTCATCGCATCGTATTGGTTAGTTTGGGTTCAAAGTGGTTTCGTAGAGGAATGGGACACTTAGTCTCTTAAGTTGGCCTTTTAGTTAGAAAAGTCAATTGCAAATTGATTTGTGAGTAAATGGTCATGGAATTTGGTTTTTATGGTTTGGATAGATTCATTAGGTGATTTGGGATTCAGGAGTGTGATCAAAATACATTTTGGAGGTCCGCTTTAGATTTAGGCTTGAATTGGTGAAATTAGAATTTCGGTGTTTTTCGGTTGGTAGTAGAAATTTTGATATCGGGGTCGGAATGGAATTCTGGAAATTGGAGTAGGTCCATTGTGTCATTTGTGATATGTGTGCACAATTTTAGGTCATTCAAGTGAGGTATGATAGACTTTTTGATCGTTTGCGGAATCCGGGAGTTTTGGAATCCTTAGATTTGAATCCGAGGGTGATGATGTATTTCGACGTTGTTTTGAGTGTTCCGAGTATTGGTACAAGTTTGAGTAGTGGTATATAACTTGTTCGTATTTTTGGGTGAGGTCCCAGGGGCCTCGAGATGGATTTGGAAGGTTGACGGGAATTTTGGAAATTGAAGTTGAGCAGCTTCATCTGCTGATCCAGTCATAAACGCACCTATGGATTGGGGACCGCAGGTGCGGTGCCGCAAATGCATAGAAGAGGTCGCATAAACGATTTTGGTCAATTGGAGCTGAATCGCAGTTGCGGAGCTTCTAGCGCACCTGCGAGGCCGCAGGTGCGAGGTTTCACTTGCAGATGCGGAAGTTGACCCTTAAGTGAAAATTGCAGGTGCGATAATTGGTTCGCAGGTGCGCAAAAACCTGAGCAGAAACTGTATACGCCTTCCTTCGCGATTTTTAGTCTTGTTCCACCATTTTTGAGATGGGTTGAGAATTGTTTTGGAGGATATGAAGAGGGATTCAAGGTTTAACGCTTGGAGGTAAGATTTTTTAATCCAATACTCAATTATATGGCATTATCTTACTGATTAGGCTTGAATTTATTGGAAACAAAGGGTTAAAAATTGAAGAATCAGGGCTTGGTATTGGAGAGTTTCCATTGGGGATTTGAGGGGCTATTTGGGGTCCGATTTGGATGTTCTTGGTATGTATAGACTCGTGGGAGTATAAGAATTCTAGTGATGTGATTTGTATCGAAATCCGAGATGTGGGTCCGAGGTTCGGGGTTGTCCAATTTCAGGATTTTTGAGTTAATTTGATTATTTTCGCATGGGCTTTGTTCCTTTAGCACGTATTAATGGTGTGATACTGATTTTGTTAGATTTGGAGCATTCGGAGGCCGAGTCGAGAGGAAAAGGCATTATGAGCTAGTGTTTGGACCGAATTGAGGTAAGTAATGATTATAAATATTGTCCTGAGAGTATGAAACCCCAGATTTTACATCATTTCACTATTTTGAGGTGACGCACACGCTAGATGACGAGCGTGGGGTCGTGCACAATTGGGGACTGTGACTTGGTCCATCCCGTACAACTGTTAAATAATATATTTGATTGAAAACTATTTAATATCATTGTGTTTTGGAAAGTATTACTATGTTTTGGGCTGAATGTTATATTTGGGCCTCGTGCCAACTGTTTTGGACCTTAGGGATCTTTTACTACTACTCCTCACTACTTTGACCTAATATATGTACTCAATTATGCTGTATTTTACTGATTTCATAACTCAGCCGTATTTACTCAATTTTGATAATTTAAATAATTTTTTGGGATGACCATTTTGTATCACTGTTTGCCCGATGGGCTTGATAGGTTTTTTATTGAGTGAGGTTAAGGGCCTGTATTGTGAGGATATTATGGGATCGAGCTGCGTGCCGCAGCATGTTGTACTGATTCGTGATATATAAAAGGCCAATGGCCTGAATTATTATGCCACCAGGTGGCTTGTGATAACTTTTGGGTTATAGGATCCCCTCCGGAGTCTAAACACCCTAGTGAGCGCGGGTACCTAGTGAAAGTGATATGATGTAGCCTGACGGACTGTTGTTGATTCATAATGTTGCCCGAGGGGCTGATTACGAGTGACTGTGAGGTAGCCCATGTCTCACGACCCAAACCGATGGGCCGCGACGGGCACCTTGTACCTTACTTAACCGAGTATCAATATAACATGTTGTACTACCGTAGATAACTGAGACGGAAGGCTGCCGTGAGATAAGTAGAATAAAACGTAAGATACCAACTTATACATACGACATAAGGGCCTATAAGACGAAATATCCACTCGTATACTGAACATAGGCCGACAAGGCCATAAAATCTTTTATGTATATGACATCTGTCTACAAGCTTCTAAGAATACATACTTTTTATAAAGGCCGGGATAGAGTCCCGCCATAAAACAATACACGTCTGAACCATACTGACCAAACGAGCAACTCCGAAGCGAATGAAGTGTACCCATATCTTCTGCTGAGCTGACAGCCTACTTGGAGGACTCTCAACCTATCTATCGGGACCTACAGGCATGAAACGCAGTGTTCCCAAGCAAAAGGGACGTCAGTACGAATAATGTACCGAGTATAAAAGGTACATAAAGAAGTAAATAAAAGACATAGAAGAAACATGCGGTAAATGAGTTAACATGTAAGTCTGGATAATTCTGTAAATCATGAAATATTTATAAAATCATGCATATGCATAGAAATGTCATGTAATGCATAGGTCTATATGTACATAACATCATCAAGCCTCTGAGGGCATCCCGTCATATTATCTCGGCTACTACGGGCAAATCATCAATATATACCAGCTGATCAGGTGGTGGTGCGTATATAACACTGTAACCTTTTGCCATATTCCATATACATATAATATACATATATATACGTATATAACACCATTTGGTCATGGTTTAGTGTAAATGTATAAATTTATGAAATGCATAAGAAATACGTTAATAAGATTTTTTCGGAATGCCATAAAAATCAATATGCCTTTCGGATAAACTTTATCAAATATGTATTTTTCTGCGATCCATGAACAGAAGATATAACAATAATTCATATGGGTAATCAAGAATATAGGCACCCCTATAATATTTTAGGGAATGCTTCCTTAAAATTGTAACATCTCACGTTGTGATGCTAAGAGATCTTGTTTGAATTTTTGTTTCAAAAAAATCACGTCACTAAGGATGGTTATACGCAAACTTTTGTCTTGAATTTGCTGAACTGTTGAGTTAGACATATTAAAGAGATATCCACATCTATTTAAGTGAATTAGAAAGGGGTTTAAAGTTCTTGGTGGTGTGGCCCCACTTTGAAGACTTGGCCACCAAAATTCATCCCATTTTGCCACCTTTCATCGTGATTTAAGAGTCATCAATATTCTTTGATGTCCTGCCACTTGGAAAATGTAATTCTTATATATTTTGATTAATTATCCACTAATTATTTGATTAACTACTTAATTCCCTAATTAACCAATAATTCATATAATTAAGAATTATTTCAAATTACTTAAGTTACTACTTGCTTCTAACATATCTTGTATATCTTATTATTATGGTCATGTAGTACCTTGTATGGTACTAGTCATAAATAGCAGGTATTAACGCTTGGCCCGTATTTTATCCCAATATGCCAAACTTGGACGAAAAATTTATTTTGTTTGACTTGCTTCCCCTATCACCTTCACGAATTTACTCATCATTTGTTTAAAATAGCATAATCCTTATAATCTCCAAATAATCTTTTTCCTTGGACTAATGTCAATTACCTTACGACAAGTTCGACGTACGATACTACGGGGTACAAGATCGTCCTAATTTAATACTGCGGGACGTAATATCGATGTAATATTGTGGGGCATAACATCATTTCCCCCTTTGGAACATTCGTTCTCGAATGTTGACTGATGCTCTTATCATTCTCATAACCCATAGGTCTTTCAAATACTTTAGTACTCGTCTTTCCATTTGGGCAACTGTTCTGTGAATGAATCCCAAAGGCCAGGGCATTCTCCCTTTTAAGCCTTTTTCTCATGCTACGACTTGTAGTCGGAATCCTTCTAATCTGGTAACTATTGCTACCTTCTATCATGCAGCCTTTATGACTCTAACTTTGTATGCGTGCATGACTCTTCTTTTCTGTTCCAGCTTTTAGCCAATCTCTAGGCTCCACATTGTGAACATATACATAATTATGTCATGTTGTTCATCTGGGCATCATTAGCTTTACTACATCTAAATAGGACATACTATACCAAAATTCTTACTTCGATTTATCGTTACTGAGGTCTGCTACCGAGCTCCAGGTAACTCTTATTGCTTATCCTATATGCATAAAGCCTAATCCTTTAACGTTTTTTCATTACTGTTCATCTTAAGACTGATGGCCCAATCTCATCTTGTACTTTGCAAATTTTAGCCATCCATTGTTGATTCACTTCAATGTTGATCTACAATCATCCGTTGATAACTTGAAATTTCTTACATAATACTTTACTACTAGGGCTTACGTTGCATCGAGGAATATTTCAAGTGATTTTCCTTATCTACTTAGCGGCGATACTGTACTTCAATAACCGTATTTTATAGCATCTCAATGTTATTCACTTATGTGGGTATTTTAATTCCTTACAATTCATAAAATCCCGTTCTTTTTTTCTTTTTTTTTCGTTAGACCATTACTCAATTGAAGGCCCAAACATCGTCCTTTATCTATCATAATCACACCCCCATTCTACAGTATTCCATCTCTTCTAAATTCTATTAGTCTTAGACTCCTTTGAGTTCATTCAGGCTATAGTGAGCTTAACTTAGAGAAACCGTCTGTTCTTCTTGTTTTCATGGGATTAATCCTAAGGACTTATCCATTTTTGTTACCATTCCCACTTCCCTCCTTTTTTATCCTTACTCATGTCTTCTAGAACTTTGCCGTTTCACTATACAATAGCTTGCAACCTACACATATCTATTTATATTACTTGCAACCTTTCAACTTGGTTACATCATAGATTTTCTTATGTCTATTTGGAATATCAAGTGAGACATCATATCGTCTCTAACTCTTCTTTATTCTCTTTATAAGGCTTCTCGATACCTAGACCATAGGCTGGTGGATATGCCACTGACGATGTCGCTATTATTCCTATATATTGAATCCCCGCACTTCTAGCCTTCTATCCTAAGTAAGGACTATTCACAACCTTCTGTACTAGAGTATCTCGTAAGTTGTCCACCTTTACCTTACTTATCTTAAAGTTTCACATCATATATTTTTTCTCTTTCATGACCTCCCTTTCACATAGGTATAATCACATCCACTACTTGAAGCTCTATTATAATACTTGTACCTCTGGTGTATACAAAATCTGGTGGTAGCTCCATACTGGAACTCTTCTAATTGGCTCTATCGTAGAGCCGTTATAGAATATGGCTACTATATTATTTCTCTTTTACCTCTAATATTAAGAGTGATTCTATAATGTTTTCAATCATGACATTTGTAACTTTCTGGGTACAATAAGTAGACTCCTAATTTATTTAGTTGATATAGTTCTTTAGTTACCTCTTTATTTATGATTAGCCTTTATGTAGGCCCAAGCTATCTTCCGATCTGTGGCTCATGACATTTAGTTATTGCTTTAGCCTTTTACGGACGCTACGGAAAACCATGATATAGTCTTTTAACGATTCAATCCTTTGTTGATGATCTGGACCCAATTCAATTTTTTTACCATATACGGGAGTCTTCTGCGACTAATCATTAATCGAATAATTCCTTTCGTTTCATTTCAGCTTTCTTCAAATGTAGGCAATTGCTTTTCCTGGTCTTTTTACCCCCTTTTGCGTGCATACTTAGCTTATCTGAGTGTTCACGTATGCCAAGGTTTTTGTGCAACTCATATGGTCTCAAATATTACTTTTGGTTTTACTCCCCGGTCATTAGCCATGGTAGGTGCAACTTTCTTTTGGAGTGCATACAATTTTGTAGTTAAACTGTTGTTACACAGCCCTTTCCTCTTTAGGTCACTGTGCTTTGGTTGAAGCCTTCTTCCTTATTTCCTCAACTAGTCTTTCATTGTGGTACTTAGGGAGGACCCTCTGACTCTTGTAAAGCTGTAAACTTATTATGGACCTTTTTTATGCCATTCCTTGCTTATAATTATTTGTAGTTACTTACCTCCATGACCGTGTGCTTGTAGGGTTGCTTTTAAATTGATATTTTGACTGTCTTCCTAGTAGCACTCTCTTTTATTCCCGTAACATTCATACGGTACCTTTAACTACCCCGATTCCTATCTGAATATATCTCAAGTATTACAATGACATTACTGGAAGGATGAATTCACTATATTAGGTTTTATTATGTTTGTCTTGCACGATATGCTAATTTGTCTGTTACCTCTTATCTAGTCATAATTCGCCCCTTCTTGAATCAACTCCTAACTACTTGTTGGCCCATTGTCATATCAATATTCCTTGTAATCTTTCTTGAGCTATTTCCTTTGTCTAACTTACCACTCGCACTCGATCCTTATTTATCAATAACATTCTGTGCAGGAACACTTACTTCCTTTCCTTGACGTCGTGCTTGCATAATATTCTGTAATCGTAGCATATTTGTAGTTTGGATAAGTGCAATCTCATTCCTTTTTCATTTTTATTGCATTCTTCCTTTATTATTCCATTGTTACTAGAACCACTTAATTCTGACTTAATGCCATACCACTCCATATTCCCCCCTTTAGGGGAGTACTAAGAGTTAGAGCTACGACGACCTGCCTATAGATATTTTTCCTCTTCATCTTTGGTATCCTTTCACATCATTGATGACCCTTACTCGCCTTGTAGTAATCCTTCTGTACCAAGGATAAAAAAATTCCTTACTCGCTATGGTGACACATAGTATATCTGGCACATACAATCTCTTAAGCTTAATTTTTATCACATTGCTTACTTTAGGGATGCGTCTTCCTGAAGGACCATTCTCTGAATTTCTCATGAATCTTCTTCTGTTGTCCATTTTATTATTGCCGGTACGAAATCTAAAATTCTCATGATATCGATCATTATCAAATCACTAAATCCCCAATTCATGTTTACTTTATCTTGCTCACCATCCCATACTGATCTCTATTATTCTTGGGTCTAGTGTTTCCTATTGGTGATCACGTTAAAGTCACAAAATTACTTCTTGAAATGAGGATATAACTTCGTGGCCTATACTCTTTCGTTGTCTTAAGTCCTATCACCTCTCATATCTTCCTTCACCTGACTATGGACTAGGTAATACCGTCATCTTTTTGATCTACCGTTGTCATCCATATATCGTATATTACTCATAATTCTTCCTTATCTCTCTTCTAATTATTTTACTAATATTTCTGCCTATCCCTTTATTGTGAAAATTTCAGCAAGACATTCTTTTTCCTTTTCCTCCCATTGCTTCATCTATCGGCTCTTCGGGTTTCTCAACATCCTTGCTCTACTAGGGATGAGAGTCACACTAAGGTAATATTTATACCTTTCATGCTTTCAGTGCCTATCTTCTGATTTTTTTATCATGTAGTATTCACATCTAATTGAAATATTCTAGAGTGCACCATCTGGGTATCTCACAAGAAGATTTATTAGCACATTTGTAATACCCTTCGGAAATGTCAACAAACACAAACAATCCATTCACCATTTTGGGTTACTCCAACCCAACCGGATCCTGATGTTCTGCCATTTTCTGAAACTACACCTATTATCCCCCATTGGGCATAACTGAGATGGCTACGACCAATTGTACATACCTTTGTTACTATTGAATAACTCAAAAAGCTTATATTTCTCCGCCTGAATTAGAAACAATGTTAACCTTCATTAACTGGGCTCCTCGTACTCTTCTTCATCTTGTATATTTTTCTTGTTGAAACTTGTATTTATCCTCTGAATTTCTCATTGTCTTACCATTAAGATGGATAGGTATTCTTGCCTCAAGACTCCTTATCAAGAGGCTTACACCTTTTAGTATGTACATGATCTGTTGAAGACCTCACATTTACTTATCATAAGTATGATGCAAAGTCGAGTTCCTCTGACTCAACTCTTCCATAGCCATGTCTTTTACCAACCATCTTTCTGGATGTATGTATCGTCTTATTACGAATAAAATAGAAGTTAGGAATTTGAATTCTTACAACTGAGCTCTACCACACGAACTAGAGTAAGAAGAACGAGTAACAGTACTAAAAGCTCTGTAGCCTCTTACTTATAAGTGTGGTGCACGACACACCCATAAACAAGACTCTACTAGACACGGCTTGTAGATTTCCTAGGACAAAACTACTCTGATATCACTTCTGTCATGACCCAAACTGATGGGCTGCGATGGGCACCTGATACCTTACTCAACCGAGTACCAACATAATGTCTCATACTATTGTAGATAACTGAGCCGGAAGGCTGCCGTGAGATAAGTAGAATACAATATAAGATACCAACTTACACATATGACATACGGGCCTATAAGACCAAATATTCACCCATATACTGAACATAGGCCGACAAGGCCATACAATCTTTTACGTACATGACATCTGCCTACAAGCCTCTAAGAATACATACTTTTTATAAAGGTCGTGATAGAGTCCCGCCATAAAACAATACACGTCTGAACCATACTAACCAAACGAGCAACTCCGGAGCAAATGGAGAGCACCCACATCTTCTGCCGAGCTGATAGCTTACTCGGAGGACTCTCGACCTGTCTATCGGGACCTATAGGTATGAAACACAGCGTTCCCAGGCAAAAGGGACATCAGTACGAATAATGTACCGAGTATGTAAGGAACATAAAGAAGTATATAAAAGACATGGAAGAAACATGGAGTAAATGACTTAACATGTAAGTCTGGATAATTTTGTAGATCATGAAATATTTATAAAATCATGCATATGCATAGAAATGTCATGTAATGCATAGGTCTGTACGTACATAACATCATCAAGCCTCTGAGGGCATCCCATCATATCATCTCGATCACTGTGGGTAAATCATCAACGTATACCAGTTGATCGAGTGGTGGTGCATATATAATGGCGTAACCTTTTTCCATATCACATATACATATAATATACATATATACATGTATATAACTCCATCTAGTCATGGGTCAATGTACATATATAAATTAATGAAATGCATAAGAAATACGTTAATATGATTTTCTCGGAATGCCATAAAAATCAATATGTCTTTCGGATAAACTTTATCAAATACTCCCTCCGTTTCAATTTATGTGAGCCCATTTGATTGGCCACGAAATTTAAGAAAACAGAGAAGACTTTTGAACTTGTGGTGTTAAAATGAAGCATACATATTTTGTGTAGCTATAAATCATTGCATAAAGTTAAATTGTTCCCAAATAGGAAAAGAGGTCATTCTTTTTGGTACGGACTAAAAAGGAAATAGGTTCACATAAATTGAAACGGAGGGAGTACATATATTTCTGAGACCCATGAACAGAAGATACAATAATAATTCACATAGGGAATCAAGAATATAGGCACTTTTAGTATTTCTATGAATAGAGTCATTTATGAAAGTTGCATATTTTACTCGTTTCATTGGTATTGTAAGGATCATGCCAAAAGAAAAAAGGGATAGCCTTAACATACCTGAACCAGTTCTCTTGACAATCCCTCTAACATACGTCAATCATGACCAAACACGTGACGGCAAGATCGTAGCAAAGAAAAATCCGTATAATATTCTTGGAAAAGATTGTACCATACTTTTTTAAAATTCTAACATCTCACGTTGTGATGCTAAGAGATCTTGATTGAATTTTTGTTTCAAAAAAATCACGTTACTAGGGATGCTTATATGCAAACTTTTGTCCTGAATTTGCTGAAGTGAATTAGATATATTAAAGAGATATCCACATCTCTTTAAGTCTTTAAGTGAATTAGAGAAGGGGCTTTAAGGTCTTGGTAGTGTGGCCCCACTTTGAAGACTTGGCCACCAAAATTCATCCCATTTTGCCATCTTGCATTGTGATTTAAGAGTCACCAATATGCTTTGACGTGCTGCCACTTGGAAGATGTAATTCTTATCCAAATATTTGGATCAATTATCCATTAATTACTTGATTAACTTATTAATTCCCTCATTAACCAATAATTCACATAATTAAGAATTTCAAATTACTTAAAATACTACTCGCTTTTAACATAATTTATAAACCTTACTATCATGATCATGTAAAACCTTGTATGGCACTAGTCTATAAATATCGAGTATTAATGCTCGGCCCGTATTTTATCCCAATATTCTAAACTTGGACGAAAAATTTATTTTCTTTGACTTGCTTCCCCTATCACCTTCACGAATTTACTCATTATTTATTTAATATAGCATAATACTTATAATCTCCAAATAATCTTTTTCCTTGGACTAATATCAATTACCTTATGACAAGTTCAACGTACAATACTACAGGGTGCAACATCATCATAATTTAATACTGAGGGACGTAATATTGTAGGGAGTAACACCGAGGGGATGCTTGTGTTGATATTTTGCCCGAGGGCATATTTTTGTTTCTATTATTTTACTTATTGTTTTATTCACTTGTCTGAAACTATTGAAAGATATTTTAAAAGAAAAAGATTTTACTGAAACTGTGTTTGTTTTTATGAAATAGTTGATTTCTGGACTGTTTCTGAAATGTATTTTATTTGCTGTAGTGCTATGATGTGAGATTATCGATTTTCTTACTGCTCAGCTGCTTTTACTATTATTACTTACTGGGTTTGCATACTTCCATTACTCTCTGCACTTTGTGTGCAGATTCATGAGTTGCGGGTCACGATAATGAGCTTTGATTGTCCATTCAGCAAGATTTCAGAGTCGTCAAGGTAGCAACATGGCGTTCGCAGCCCTGTTCTTCTCCCTCATATCCTCCTTAGCTTTATGTCTTGCAGTCTTGTTTAGAATTAACTGTATTAAGATAGAGTTGTAGCTGCTCGTGATTGTGACACACCGACGTTGGACGTGTGTATTTATTCAGCTGTACTGGTTATTGTAGTGGTTACTGATTTAGCTGCAAAGCCCTCCACAACATCCAGTACTGCCACAGGGACAGCAGCCATGCCAACTTCATCTTCTGATTCACCAACTTTGTTAGATTAGCAGTTCCATTACTAGTGCCAGCTTCCTCTACCTATCCTCAGACTACACTGCGAGTCTCTTAGACATTGGTGAGTCTCAACAACTGGATACAGACAACTACTAGAAACATGATTGATATATCTAGTGATGTTACAGCACGGTCCTCATTCCCAATAGCCCCAGCAGAGCCACGGGTACCTCCGTCAGTAGAGGAAGCATTGAAGAAGATTATGGCTGACCAGAAAACTATCATTGATAAAGTGGAGGCATAGGGGAAAGTTGCTAAGGATTTGGGCAAACAGGTCAAGAAGATGCGGGGATCTCAGGCATTAAAGATTCGGTGGATAAGTTGAGAAAAGATATTAAGAAGATTAGATCTGCCGGTGATCTACCATTTGACCTTCTCATAGAGACAGCACCCCCATTAGCACAGGCAGCACCAGAGTCATCAGCCGGCTAGTCTGATGAGCTAGTTGCTACTTCCCACACTGCTGAGGAGATGATCCAGATACTCAGAACCCCAGTTGTCTGAGGTTGCTGATGATCCTATGCATAATGAGATCACATAGGGAGTTCTCTTAACTCTCAACCCTTTCCCTATTCTTATTTTTGTTAATTATTAGGGACAATGCTTATTTTTTATTTGGGGGTGGTCCATTTTGAGTATTTGACATTTGGGCTGTAATAACTCTGATATCTTTTTTCTTTCATCTTTATTTTACTTTGGTATGTATATATTTTCTCCATTTTATGTAAATATTCATTTCCCCTATGCATATATTCTTTTCCTTATGTATGTATTTATTTTACTTCGGTTTGCATATTCATTTATCTCGATTTCCGTAGTTTATTTCATAGCTTCTTTAGTTTGTTCTTTCTTAGTAGTATAGCTTCTTCATTTACTTTAGTAGCTTCTTTTTAATTTGCTAGCTTCTTTTCACATTTGAGTGAACAATAAGCCTTTGGTTTTCTTAATGCCACGGTTCTTTCCGAAGGTGGATTATGTGTGAACTGGGTGGCTCTTCCCAAATGTTGGATGGTGTGACAAACTTCTTAAGGGATTGAGTTTGTTTTATTTATGTTTGGTAAATATAGTAGTAATGAATGAAAAGGCATCTCAAGCATGCTTCACTAGGTACCAACACATTTGCCTATGATCATATGGTTAAAAGCGAGTTGTTGGCAGAAAATAGCTCTAGTTTTGACTCTTTTGACTCTTGTGTTGACTTAAGTAGTCATCGTGTGGTTATTGGAAGAAGAAGGCTTCGGCTCAAAGGGGCTGATAGAATGAGCTTCCTTGATGAATAGAGTCAACTCTTGATGTTCTAGAGTCACACTATAACTGGTATTAAAAAAACCAAATCATAGCGCTGTTGATAATTCATATGTATTATGGGTAATTATTGGTCCCAATAGATGTAATTGATTCACCTTAGGCTAGCTGACATAAATCTTTTCAAGTGAAGGTGGAAATTGCCTCATTTGCTTGAGTACAAGCAAAATCTTAAGTTTGGGGTAGGGATTTTGACCGTTTATTTGCTCTCTTTTAGTTACGTTTTAGCTAAAAAATACTTAAAGGTATTCCCGAAAACTAACGAAAATTGCTTACTTGTTGGAATATTGGGAAACAAGCCAATGAAGTCAAGATCAGCTCATGAATGAGTCAATATTTAACAAGAACCAAAATAAGGCAAAAAGGGCTAGCAGTGCGGACCCTATAATTCTTGTGTATCCGCAGAAGAAGATTCAGAGAGTATGTTTTGGCCAACTCAGGGAGTGTGGACCACAGTGAAATTGTGTGGCCGTAGGAGGTCAAGTGCGGCCGCATCCATTATTATGCAGACTGCAGGATTGAGATTCAGAGAGCTAGAAAATAAAGGAGTGCGGACTGCATCACTTTTGTGCGGGCGCATAATCCTAAGAGCGGCTGCAACCATTTTTATGCGGACCGTAGAGGACCCCAAGTTCCAAGCCTAAATTCCCAAGACTGTGGATTGCAACACTTTTGTGCGGCCGCAGAAGCCCATTGTGTGGACCGCACTAGAATTATGTGGCCGCACAACCTTCGCAGGGGCATTTTTTGTCACATATTTTCAGCTTAGTATAAATTGAACTTTTTATCATTTTTAGGTTAAGTTTAGTTTGCAAAGGTGCACCTGAGCAGGTATCTTTACTCTTTTGAGTAATTTTTTTATCAGATTTACTTATGAACATTAGATTTTATTTGTATAATCAATGATTATACATTCTATCTAAATTTTTTCTTGTATTTCTTTATTTTTCATGAGTAGTTAAATCTTTAGCTAGGGTTTGTGCCTCAACCCTAGTGTGGGTACTTAATGGGTATTTAATTTTAGGGCTTGTTTGTGATTGGGTTAGTGATATTTGTGAGCACGTGATTTTTGCCCTGTAAATGAATTATTCCCAAAAATTCAAACAAAAAAAAAAGACTTTTCCTTCTGATAATTGTTTATATTTTATTTGTGCATGTTAATTCATATGAAAATACAAAAATATGCATTTGCATTTAGGATATAATTTTATATTTTTAGGATTAATTAGGGGTTAATTTTTTTTGGAACAAAACATGAAAATCACAATAATAGTCCACTTTGCATTTTAATTATTTTAATTGTGAATTTACCGTGAAATAAGTTTTAAATAATATTAGAATTTAATTAGTTTAGCTTTGACATCTATTAGTATTTGTATTTTTGTGCATCCTTATAAAACTAAGGAAAACAAAAATACAAAATGAAAAAATGAGTAAAAGAAATAAAAAGAACAAAAAGGGAATAAATAAAAGAGGGATGCTCACAATTGGGCTTCTTTGGAATTAAATCCCAGCCCGGACATCACACCCGTCCGCAGCCCAGCACCATTTGCCAACTCGGTCCAATTCTTTATCCAAAAAACGACGTCGTTCCATTTGATTTAATCACAACCGTCTGATGCTCTTGATCCAATGGTTGAGGCTCCATCTCTCCAATTCAATATAGCTGTCTGAATAAGTCAATTAACCCTAAAACATATACCCTTCTTCATCGTACTCCTCTCCATCACCACTGTCCTCGCCAAAACCCTACCGCCGACAAATGCCACCCCTCCCAATCAGGCCCAAATTCACACCCCTACACCACCTCAATGCCCCGGTCACGAATCTACCATTTTCATAGTTCAAATCCCACCCAATCCCCTCAAATAACTCAAACCCTAACCGCCGTCGGTAAACGCCGGTCACTCCTTTCAATCCTAAATTTACACCACAGCACCGTCCAAGGTTCCTCTACATAACCCCTATAGCCTCGTCCTTCAAATATCACCGAAACTGTTCGAATATTAGTTTGAATTTTTCCGGCCAAAACCCTGATTGCCCTAAACTGCTCCAAATTAATACCATATGGTGCCCTGGCTTTCCTCGTGATGAATTCACCGGCAATGGCGCTCAATTCTCATGGGACTCGTTCGAATTTGGAAGTTGAGGGAAAACACAGTTGAACCTTAGAGGCTTTTGGGTGAGTTCATTTTGTTTATTTCCTTTTATTCTTCTCTTTCGCATTAGGTTAAGTTGGAATCCCGGATTGATTCCGGGATCGTTTGCTTGAGGGATAATCTTTGTCCGTTTAGGGATTGTTTGGTTAA
>MU716479.1:105272-120349 GCA_026770625.1 Nicotiana glauca
AAAATGAACCTTTCTCAATCATGAATAAGATCCCTTTGGAGTTACATCTGTGGTGGAATGATTTAGGAGGCGAAGGGCAAGATGAAGTCAAGAAATATTTGAAAGGGCTTACCGGTTTGCTAGAAATTGTGCCTCGGGGAGATATTATCAGTGCACTAGTGACGTGTTGGGACCCGACACACAATGTGTTCCATTTTTCAGACTTCGAGCTTACCCCAACACTAGAAGAAATGGCTGGGTACATAGGGAAAGATGAGGTTCCTTTAAAAGAAAAATACTTAGTGGCCCCGAGTATTGTAGTCGTGCACAGATTTTTAGACTCTCTGAAGATACGTAGGACGGTTCACAACGCAGATCTGGCATATGGCTTTTGCACCCCACACTTTATATACCATAGATATGGCCACATCGGGGGGTTCAATAACCCGGAAAGAAAGATATGTAGTAATGGAAACCGCCAAAAATGGGAGGAGCATAGGCGTGTTGCTTTCATGGTGATTTTGCTGGGGCTTGTGGTATTTCCAAGGAAAGATGGAAACATTGATATAAAAATAGCCGGGGTCGTCAGTACTCTAATGACTCAAGACAAAAGCACTCTTGCACCTATGATATTAGCCGATATCTTCCGTGCTCTTACAACCTGTAAGGCCAGGAAAGACTTCTTCGAGGGATGCAATATACTGCTGCAAATGTGGATGACCGAGCACCTATGCCATCGTCCTCAGTTTTTGAGTTATGGGTCTCCAGAGAAAACATGCATAGAAGAGTTCTACACGAGGATTAAAGGGGTCAATTTGCCGGAAGGATTCACGGGTTAGACAGTATACTTTCGGTCCCTCACAGCTAGTCAAATAGAATGGACGCTTGGATGGCTGCCTGTTAATGAAATCATATACATGCCAGCACCAAGGCCGCATATTCTCTTGATGGGTCTCAAAAGCATTCAGCCCTATGCTCCATATCGGGTTTTAAGGCAGCTCGGAAGATGCCAGATAGTTCTGAAGGACGGTGATCATAGTACTCAGGTAGTTGAGATTAGTCCTGATGGACAATTCCCTGAAGCAAAAGTCCGCCAGAATTGGAATGAATGCCAATACTTAAAGTTAGATACTTGCGAAGTGTTGCCCGAGTACTCAGCTTGGTATAGGAGAGAATGTCAGCATGAAAGGCCAGCTAAAAGACCTTACATCCAGGAGATTGCTGAATCGTCAAGAGAGCAGTGGGCTTGGCTAGCCAAAGAGAACGAGTACAGGGCAAAAATAAGCGAGCTGGAAACACAAGTCCAAGATCTTAAGTTTGAAAACAGTGTGCAAGCTGCGGCTGATGAGGGCGAGAAAAAGAAATTGGCCAAAGAAAATGAAGCCTTACGAGCCCAAATCCAAAAAATGAAGATAGCGGCGGAAAACCCTGTTAGGAATGCCAAAGATCAAAGCTTATAGACAATTTAAGGCAAAAAGTAAATGACTACAGCTTCGACCTCAACAAAGCAGAAAGGGAATTAGCTGGGGTTCGAAGACAGTTGGCTAAAAACGTAGAAGAACGAGCCCGCATGATTCAGCAGTTGAGAGAAGAACATGATAATGAGGTGGCCAGATTGAGGAAAAAGGTCATTACTGCAGAAAATAAAATGAACAAACAAGCAAAAGAGTTCAAGGTTGAGAGGGAACACTGCTATACAGCTTTAGCACAATTAGAAATGGATCTGCAACAACTTCACGAGAGAAATCGGCAGACTTTGGAGGCCAGTGCTGAACAGATAGGGAGATTGCTTTAGGAAAAAGGCATAATTAGAGAAAGAATCCTAGCTATTGCTCACCACATCACCAGAAAATGCCAAATGGGCGAGAATATGGCTCAGACTACTTTCTTTGCCTCAGTGATGATATTTGTGAAACAGATAATGAGTGACCTGGACACACTCCAAGGGGAACTTGCACATAGGCCCGCGGCGAGACTGAACGATGTTCCGCGGGCACCAGGAGCTTTGATGTATTCATGATTGTCATTAGAGTCTGTATTTCATTTTTACTAAAGTATATCAATTATTTGAGTCTGTATTTTCATTTCAAGTCAGTCTGCATTTTCATTTTGAAGTAGAATAGTTGTTGATGGAGTTTGTAGCCCGTTTTATCATCTAGAGTCCATGTCAGTTTTGAGTCCTTGTTTTTGAAATGCTTGCTATTAGTAAAATTGAAAAAATTCCAAAAAATATTTTGTTTCTATTTTACTTTTATTTGATCTGATTTAGGCATGGGCACGATGCGTAGGCAATCCCTATAGGATCCGACTATAGCCATATGAAAAAGGAAAATACAATAAGAATAAAAAACTAAAATGAAAAGAAGAGCGGAGCAATAAAAGAAAACGGGAGAGAAAAAGAAAAACAAAAGAGAAGGGAAAATCTGCAACAAAGAAACAATGACAAAATAAATTAAACAAGGCAAGGATAAAAGAAAGATATCACAGTCAAGGCCGGAATGATGCAAGTGGTCGAGCAAAATTGCATTCATATCCCAAATGTGCGGTTATCTATTTGATTAATGCCCTGACCGCTAATAACATTATTGTTGATGATGAGTTCAGGCAAGTGGTTCAGTTGACTGGCATTTTGGCAACCCACCCATACAACACCCGCTCTAAAGATAAGTCAAAAATGGTTAACCAAGAGTTAGAAGCAAGCATCGTCGACCCATCTAGGGAGGAAGAAGTTGTGGATGTCAACGCCACGAAAGAGGAGATGTATAAATTGAAGCAACAGATGGCCAAAATGTACCAGGCTTGGGCAAAGGGACACCCACTACCAGCTTACCCTGCCAACCCTACCTACATCCCACCATTAGCTCAGCCACAAGATCCTCCTACAGTTAATTCCTCTCCGGCCTACCCTGCTTACCAGCAATACTACGCAACCACTTCCCAAACACTACCACCTCCCCCACCCAAGCAAATCCCATGCCCTCCACCTCCAACCACTCTCGTGTGTGTGGCTCCTCCACCCGCCACATTACAGAGATCTTCTAGTGAACCCCTGTTTCAAACTCAGGAAACCCACTACTACCCACCGGAACCCACCGTCAAACTACTAGAACCATATCCTTACACTCCCCTTCTTGATATCTCAGTTGAAGAAGTGAAGCCTTCTAAAAACCCCGAGCAGGAAGAAATAATACGAAAGGTGAAAATATGGGAACAATCATTCAGAAATATACAAGGTCTAGGAGGACAGGTGAGTGTCGCTTACAAGGACTTGTGCTTTTTTCCTGACGTTCAATTGCCTGCGGGATTCAAGTTACCAAAGTTTGATCTGTATGATTGACATGGTGACCCAGTAGCACATCTACGGGGATTTTGTAGCAAGATGAGAGGCGCTGGAGGAAGCGATGAGTTATTAATGGCATGCTTTAGTCAAAGTCTCAGTGGTGCTACTTTGGAGTGGTACACACGGCAAGATCATGCCCGATGGTACACTTGGGATGATTTGGCCCAGGCATTTGCAAGCCATTTTCAGTGCAATTTAGAGATCGTTCCGGACCGATTATCACTAACCAAAATTGAAAAGAAGCCAGGGGAAAGTTTTAGAGAGTATGGTTTTCGGTGGAGAGAACAGGCCGCCAGAGTTGATCCTCCAATGAAGGAAAGCAAAATGGTCGATTATTTTCNCCAGGCCATCCAGACCGGCACTGGAAGAGTATTGGGAAAGAAGAAAAAGGAAGATGTTACAGTAGTAAAATCAAGAGATTGGTCCAGGGGCCCATCACCATATTATCATCAACCACGCCCCCATCCCCAAACCTACCCACATAGCCCATATGGCCCGCCACAACACTACTATCCACCTCCAGTTCCCCACTTCTCCATCCACCACGCCCAAACATACCCTTAACCTCAAGCACCATGGCATGCACCCACCCAACAAAATACCTACCACACTCAAAACACATACCCACCTCTGAGAGCCTATAAAAACCCCACTGGACCAGATTTTTGACCCAACCCTGCTGCCAAAAATGATAGGTTGAAAAAGAAGAAGACTTTCACTCTGTTAGGAGAATTTTATACCAGCTTATTCCACAGATTGAGACAGTTGGGCATGTTAAATCCAATTGAACCCAAATTTCCAAATCCCCCCCCCCAGGAACCTGGACCATTCGGTGAATTGTAAGTATTGCTCAGGTGCCTCAGGGCATGATACAGAGAAGTGCTGGCATTTAAAAATGGCCATGCAGGAGCTCATTGATACCTGCCGGATTGAAGTACAGGCTCTGGAGATGCCTAATATCACTCAGAATCCATTACCCACCCATCATGAGACTCATATGATCGATTTAGTACAAAAAGGGGAATGCTAGAAGCCTTCACAGACCGTGATGATGATCAGGGCCAGTGAGAAAAAAGCAAATGAGAAATTAATCAGTGAAAAGGCATTGGTCACAGTAGAACAGAGAGTCAGCAAACCAGTGATGGCGGTAAAACAAGAACCCGTTAAAGTACCAGGAATGGTTGTTAAACTTATTGTGATTGTAAAGGGCGCTCGCACAGAGCCGGTTATCATCAAACCGGTGACTCAGTTACCGGTGGTTAGTGAAAAGGCCATCCCATAGAACTATGATCGAGTGACTGTGATGTATAAGGGGAAGGAAGTTAAAGAAGAAGTTTGTGAAACTCATGTATTGACTCGTTCAGGGTAATGCTTTGCCCCTGAAGAGTTGAGAAAGGTTAAAACAGCCAAAGATAATCCAGCACCAGTAAAAAGGGCCGTAACTGAAGAAGAGGCTGAAGAATTCTTAAAGAATATGAAGGCGCAAGATTATTCTATTGTAGAACAGTTGAGGAAAACTCCAGCGCATATTTCATCACTGTATCTATTGATTCATTCAGACGAGCATCGCCGGGCGTTGATGAAGATTCTAAATGAAGCCCATATTCCTGATAAGATTTCTGTAAATCATTTGGAGAAGATAGCGAATAAGATTTTCGAGGTCAACAGGGTTACATTTTCCGACGATGAGTTGCCTTTTGGAGGGTACTGAGCATAATAGGGAACTTTACCTCACAGTGAAGTGTGAAGACTCTGTGGTTACTCGAGTATTGATTGATAACGGGTCTAGCGCAAACATTTGCCCTCTCTCCACCCTGGAAAAGTTAAAAGTGGACAATGAGAGAATCCAGAAGAATAGCGTCTGCGTGCGAGGATTTGATGGAGGGGGAAAGGACACGGTCGGGGACATCGTGTTAGAACTGACAATAGGACCAGTTGAATTCACAATGGAGTTCCAAGTGCTCGACGTGGTTGTTTCTTACAATCTCTTATTGGGTCGGCCCTGGATTCATACCGCAAAAGTTATGTCGTCTACCTTGCATTAGATGGTCAAATTCGAATGGGACCGACATGAAATTATTGTGCGCGGAGAGGATAATTCATGTAATACCATTATGCCTTTCGATGAAGTTGAGGATGACAAAGGTCCATGGGTTTACCAAGTCTTGGACACAATGTCAGTTGCCAAAATTCTGGAAGGAGAATGTATTCCTAGGCCTAGAGTAGCTGTTGCATCTGTCATGGTAGCTTCAGAAATGATAAAGAATGGATTTTTACCTGGAAAAGGTTTAGGTGCTTCGTTACAGGGCATCATACAGCTGGTATCTCTTCCTGTAAACTTGGATACTTTCGGGTTAGACTTTAAGCCCACTACTGCTGACATAAGGCGAGCTAAGAAGATGAAAAAGAGAGCATGGACCCTTCCAAAACCCATACCCCGCCTATCTTGTTCCTTTGTCCGGCCTGGCACTAAGAGGCGCCCTGCAACAGTAATGCTTCATTCTGTAATGATGGAACCCGACAAGGAGCTGATGGAAAAGTTTGAAAAGCTGTTTGATGAGGTGAATATGGTGGAGGAAGGTGAAGGTCCAAGCAAAGCAGATGTGCAGTTCGTGGGGGCACGTGCCAAGCTTAATAATTGGGAAGCTACTCCTCTTCCTACCCGGAGGGAGTCGTGGTAGTTAGTTTTGATTTTCCTTTCAGTTTAATCTGGATTATTTCCAAGGTTGTAATTCGGATGCTATGATCCGTCTGTTTGGATGAGTTAAACCTTGTTATCTTACAATTTTAATAAAATGCAATTTCCTCGCTTTTTCATTCCTGATAGCCTTTATTTTGTCTTTCTTTTCTTTCTTGT
This sequence comes from Nicotiana glauca, assembly GCA_026770625.1. Lineage (NCBI taxonomy): Eukaryota > Viridiplantae > Streptophyta > Magnoliopsida > Solanales > Solanaceae > Nicotiana > Nicotiana glauca. Next base: position 111,449 of record MU716479.1, read on the forward strand.
ACAATCTTTTTTATGCTGGTATCACTGATGTGTCATGCATGCAGAGTCTTCGGCCTAGTCTTGATTACTAATCTAACTCCAAAATAATAATACAAGAAATTGAGTGTGATGACGAGGTAGAATGCGATGATGAGGAAGCCTTTGAAGAAATCAGTAAAGAATTAAGTTAATTTGAGGAAAAACCCAAACCTAATCTGAATGACACAGAGGCAATCAATTTAGGGGATCAGGAGAATGTTCGGGAAACAAAAATAAGTGTCCATTTGGAGCCTCCGCTCAGAGAAGATATAATCAAAGCGCTGCTTGAGTACAAAGATGTTTTTGCGTGGTCATATGACGATAGGCCAGGTTTAAGTACCGATTTGGTGGTCCACAAATTGCCCACCGACCCAGCATGCCCTCCTGTCAAGCAGAAGTTGAGGAAATTCAAAATAGATATCAGTGTGAAAAGCAAAGAAGAGGTCACCAAGCAGTTTGATGCGAAGGTTCTCCGGGTTACCCGGTATCCCACCTGGTTAGCTAATGTTGTTCCTGTACCAAAGAAACATGGAAAGACAAGAGTGTGCGTTGATTACCGTGATCTCAATAAGGCGAGTACAAAAGACAACTTCCCATTGCCAAATATCCATATATTGATTTACAACTATGCCAAACATGAGATTGGTTCCTTCGTGGATTGTTATGCGGGTTATCACCAGATTTTGATGGATGAGGAAGATGCAGAAAAGATGGCATTCATCACGCCTTGGGGACCGTATTGTTATAGGGTCATGTCATTTGGATTGAAGAACGTAGGGGAAACATACACGAGGGCGATGACCACCATGTTCCATGATATGATACATCGGGAAATTGAGGTCTATGCAGACGACGTGATCATAAAGTCAAGGAAGCAGTGTGACCATGTTAAAGACCTGAGGAAGTTTTTTTCAGAGACTACGCAGGTACAACCTCAAACTTAATCCAGCAAAATGTGCATTTGGAGTTTCGTCGGGGAAGTTGTTGGGGTTTGTGGTAAGTCGGCGGTATTGTGTTAGACCCGTCCAAAATCAAAGCCATTCAGGAGTTACCCCACTAAGAAGCAAGAAAGAGGTGATGAGTTTGCTCGGCATGTTGAATTACATCAGCAGGTTCATTGCCCAGCTTACAACAACTTGTGAGCCTATCTTTAAGCTGCTAAAGAAAGATGCTGCGGTCAGATGGACGGATGAATGTCAGGAAGTATTTGACAAGATTAAGGAGTATTTGGCCAGTCCACCTGTATTGGTTCCGCCAGAGCCGGGAAGGCCTTTGATCCTCTATCTGACAGTTTTGGATAACTCTTTTGGTTGTGTACTGGGGCAGCATGATGTCACAGGAAAGAAAGAGCAGGCAATTTACTACCTCAGCAAAAAGTTCACATCTTATGAGGTAAAGTACACTCAGCTCGAGAGAACGTGTTGTGCTTTAACTTGGGTAGCGCAGAAATTGAAACATTACTTGTCATCGTATACCACCTATCTCATCTCGAGGTTGGACCCATTGAAGTACATTTTTCAAAATCCCATGCCCATAGGGAGGCTCGCAAAATGGCAAATCTTGCTCACAGAATTTGATATTATCTACGTGACCCGTACTGCGATGAAAGCACAAGCAGTGGCTGATCATTTAGCCGAGAACCCAGTTGATGATGAATATGAACCTTTGAAGACATATTTCCCTGATGAGGAGAAAATGCATATCGAGGCATCAGAACAAGATGAAAAACCGGGATGGAAGTTGTTCTTTGATGGGGCTGCCAATGCCAAAGGTGTTGGGATAAGAGCAGTACTTATTTTCGAGACAGGGCAGCATTACCCTATTACAGCTCAACTTCATTTTTACTGCACCAATAACATGGCTGAGTACGAGGCATGTATCTTGGGTTTAAGGTTAGCCATAGTCATGGGTGTCCAGAAGATCTTGGACATAGGTGACTCGGATCTTTTGGTTCACCAGATTCAAGGAGAATGGGAGACACGAGACTTAAAGCTCATACCGTACCGGCAATGTCTGCATGAACTTTGTCAATGGTTTCAGTCAATAGATTTCAGGCATATTCCAAGGATTCATAATGAAGTTGCTGACGCTTCGGCCACTTTGGCGTCAATATTGCATAATCCAGATAAGGCACATGTGGACCCGTTGTAGATTCAGGTTCGAGATCACCATGCCTATTATAATATGGTGGAAGAAGAGCTTGATGGTGAGCCATGGTTTCATGATATCAAAGAATACCTCAGGATGGGAGTATATCCGGCACCGGCCATCGGGGATCAAAAGAGAGCCATTAGACGCTTAGCAAGTGGATTTTTCTTCAGTGGAGGAGTGTTGTACAAAAGAACTCCAGATCTTGGTTTATTGAGGTGCATGGATGCTAAACAAGCTACAACTATCATGACCGAGGTACATGCGGGAGTTTGTAGACCTCATATGAGTGGATATGTATTGGCCAAGAAGATTCTTCGAGCAGGATATTATTTGCTCACTATACGAGATTGTATTTTTTTCGTACGCAAGTGTCATAAATGCCAAGTGCATGGAGATTTGATTCATTCTCCACCATCTGAATTGCACACAATGTCGGCACCATGGCCCTTCGTTGCTTGGGGAATGGATGTCATTGGGCCAATCGAGCCAGCAGCGTCAAATGGGCACAGGTTTATTCTAGTAGCCATTGATTATTTCACTAAGTGGGTTGAGGCGAAAACTTTCAAATCAGTGACCAAGAAGCCAGTGGTTGATTTTGTGCATTCAGATATCATTTGTCGATTCGGAGTCCCAAAGGTAATTATCACAGATAACGGTGCCAACCTCAACAGCCATGGTATGGCGAAAACATGTCAGCAATTTAAGATCACGCACCGCAATTCTACCCCATATCGTGCTAAGGCTAATGGAGCGATCGAGGCAGCTAACAAGAACATCAAGAAGATACTTCGGAAAATAGTAGAAGGATCCAGGAAACGACATGAGAAGTTACCTTTTGCTCTGTTAAGCTATCGCACTACTGTTCGCATTTTAGTAGGGGCAACTCCTTATTCACTGGTATATAGTACAGAGGCAGTGATCCTGCAGAGGTAGAGATACCATCCCTTCGGCTTGTTGCCGAAGCAGAAATTGACGATGATGAGTGGGTCAAAACCTGTTTGGAACAATTAAACTTGATTGATGAAAAGAGATTGGTAGTAGTATGTCACGGACAGTTGTACCAACAGAGAATGGCAAGGGCATATAACAAGAAAGTGTGCCCGCGGAAGTTTGAAGTGGGTCAATTGGTGTTGAGGCGTATCTTACCTCATTGGGCCAAAGCAAAAGGAAAGTTTGCTCCCAACTGGCAGGGGCCATTTGTTGTAACCCGAGTGTTGTCCATTGGTGCATTGTATCTAACAGATGTGGAAGGGAAATGTGTAGAAATGGCTATCAACTCTGATGTAGTCAAGCGATACTATGTATGATTTCTTTATCTAAATGTACCTAATTGTATTTGGCATGTTTCGAGATTGAAATGACAAAGGCATTTTGTTCTGGTATCCAAACACTTTATCCTTTGTTATCCCTTTAAGCCTTATTCTATTTTATTTCGTATCCTTCGTTCGGAATCAATAACAAAACTCGAAGACCCGAACAGGGAAAATAAGTGGAGAAACAAGAGAAAAACAGCGAAAAAGAAAAGAAAGGAAAAGAAAAAGAAAAGAAAAGAAAAAGAAAAGAAAAGAAAAAGAACAAAAACAGCGAAAAAGAAAAGAAAGGAAAAGAAAAAGAAAAGAAAAAAAAGAAGAAAAAGCAAAAAAAGAAAAGAAAAAGAAAGAAAAGAAAAGAAGAGAAAAGAAAAGAAAAAGCAAAAAGAAAAGAGAAGAGAAGGAAAAGAGAAGAATGAAAAGAAAGTGGAAGAAAGAAAGATCGCAACAATAAAGTAATTTCTATGACCTGAACTACGTTTGACTTGATCCCGAAAGGGTACGTCGGCAGCCTCTCTTTGAGGTTCAGTCACAACAAAATAAAAGTCCGAAAATCCCCAAGAAAGAAACTGGGGCAGAAGTTGTGGTTGTTGTGAGAAATATGATTCTGAAAGTTGTAACTTTGAACCCATGTGGAATTATTTTGAGCCTCTATACCCTCCTTTCTAAAACCCATCCAAAAGCCACATTACGGTCCAAAGAAAGACCTTCCGATCAATCTTCAAGAAATGCTAATACAAGCTGGTAAAGTGATTATTTTGGGGGCAATACTCTGGTGTCAGAAGGAAAATGAGAAAGTCTTATTGGTGAAAACCCTCACGGGTACCATAAGGCGACGTGAGTTGAGAGAAATAAAAATGAGAGAGTCTTATTGGTGAAAACCCTCACGGGCACCGTAAGGCGAAGTGAGTTTTGAGAGATATAAAAAATGAGAGAGTCTTATTGGTGAAAACCCTCACGGGCACCGTAAGGTGAAAGTGAGTTTTCAGATGGGCAAAGGAAATGAGTCTGTGGTTGAAAGGTGCTCGAAACATGGCAAGACAAGCAAGGTTTAGGTTTTGATAAAAGTCAGGTTTTGAAAGTATGGCACAGCAAATGTGGTAATTGAAAAGTTGATTGGTTGGACGGACTAGGCTGGTTAATCCAAAATGCATGGCACGATCAATGGTACCAGCCGTTCCACTCAGATAAGTCCTATCCCTTTTCTCTTCATCCGTTTTCAGAGTCTTTCTATCACCTTCGAGGTCATTGCATTTCATTCTCTTGAAGTTTTTCTATAAGATGTTTCAGTGTCAGTTCTATTCAAAAACAAAAGAAGGATGTCAAGGCTAACTACCAGCTTCCCAGTTGTATGGCACAACATAGTTGGAACATATCAAAAGAAAGTAATGCATGAAAGGACAAATGGAAATCCCATCAGTGGATTAATCAGATAACCGTGGAGGAAAAGCAAAGTTTCACAAGAGGAACCAGAAACACAAAACAGCAATACGGGGTAGAACATTTGAGTCATCAAAGTTAGAGGGTTGAAAGTCAGTCAGAAAGTTGAGTCGTTTCAAAGCAAGTCCAGGAAAACAAGTCGGAGCAGAGTTGGAAGCAGGAACATCCCAAACAAGAATGCCAGCAGCTAACCACCATTTTATATTAACAAATCTTTCTTTGATTAAGACAGGGGCAAAAAATTTTCTTTGGTTTGTTGCAATCAGGAGCCCACCTGGAGAACAAAGGAATACTTTTCAAGATCAGCAGTCAGGAGCCCACCTGGAGAACAAGGGAATACATTTCAAGCGCAGCAATCAGGCACCCACCTGGAGAACAAAGGAATACTTTTCAAGATCAGCAGTCAGGAGCCCACCTGGAGAACAAGGGAATACATTTCAAGCGCAGCAATCAGGCACCCACCTGGAGAACAAGGGAATACATTTCAAGCGCAGCAATCAGGCACCCACCTGGAGAACAAGGGAAGTATAATGCAAGTTTTAGCTTTCAAGTTTAATATTTGGTAACATAACGCGCCCAGTTATCAAACTAGGGCAGAAAAATTTCTTTGTCTTGTATGTTTGTTGCAATCAGGAGCCCACCTGGAGAACAAGGGAATACTTTTCAAAATTCAGCAATCAGAAGCCCACCTGGAGAACAAGGGAATCCATTTCAAAGTTCAGTAATCAGGAGCCCACCTGGAGAACAAGGGAATACATTTCAAGTTTCAGCAGTCAGGCACCCACCTGGAGAACAAGGGAAGTACAATTCAATTTTAACTGTCAATTTTAATATTTGATAACATGTTGTACCCAGCTACCAAACTGGAGCAGAAATTTTTCATTGTTTTGTCTGTTTTGTTGCAATCAGGAGCCCACCTGAAGAACAAGGGAATACATTTCAAATTCAGCAATCAGGATCCCACCTGGAGAACAAGGGAATCCATTTCAAAATTCAGCAATCAAGAGCCCACCTGGAGAATAAGGGAATACATTTCAAAGTTTCAGCAGTCAGGCACCCACCTGGAAAACAAGGGAAGTACAATTCAAATTTTAGCCTTTTAATAACTGATAACATGATGTGCCCAGTCAACAAACTGGGGCAGAAGAATTTTCTTTGGATGTCTATTTTGTTGCAGTCAGGAGCCCACCTGGAGAACAAGGGAATACACTTCAAGCGTAGCAGTCAGGCACCTACCTGGAGAACAAGGGAAGTATAATGCAAATTTTATCCTTCAAGTTTTAATATGTGGTAACATAACGCATCCAGTCATCAAACCGGGGCAGAAAATTTTCTTTTTCTTGTATGTTTTGTTGCAATCAGGGCCCACCTGGAGAACAAGGGAATACTCTTCAAGTATCGCAGTCAAGAGCCCACCTGGAGAACAATGGAATAATTATCAAGCATCGCCATCAGGAAGCCCGCCTGGAAAACAAGGGAATATATCTCAAGTATCGCAGTCAGGTGCCCACCTGGAGAACAAGGGAATACTTCTCAAGCGTCAGCAACCAGAAGCTCGCCTGGAGAATAGAGGCACATATTTCAAATTGCAACAATCAAGCATCATCAAGAGGAATGGCAAAACATTGCCATGGCAACAATAAGAATCCCATCGAAAGAATACAAGATACAAGTTCAAGGCAACACAAAAGCAAGTTTGAAGACATAGATAGGATCTTGTTGTAACTCATAGATCATAGCTTATGCTAGCTTCTTTTGTTTTACCACAGTGTAATAAGGAGGTCAGCGATCAGTAGCAGCAGCAACAGCAGTGAAATCATAGCTTCTGGTAGTCCCAGCTACTAGATATTTTCGAACTACACTGACCTAATTCCTGTTTAGCCCAGGATATGTAGGCAGCCTCTGAAGCAGGGTGCGGTCAACTTTTTCAAATTTCTTCACAACAGAATATTTGAACGGGCAAAAATCGCTCGTATTTTCTCAATTATCTTTGCCCGAAAACTTTTCATGTTTCCAAGCAAAGAGGGGCAGCTATGAGCACGTGATTTTTGCCCTATATATGAATTATTCCCAAATATTCAAACAAAAAAAAAGACTTTTCCTTATTTGTACAATTTTTGTGAATTTTGGTATCACTTTCTGATAACTGTTTGCATTTTATTTGAGCATGTTAATTCATATGAAAATACAAAAATATGCATTTGCATTTAGGATATAATTTCATATTTTTATGAATAATTAGGGGTTAATTTGTTTTGGAACAAAACATGAAAATTACAAAAATAGTCTACTTTGCATTTTAATCATTGAATTGTGAATTTGCCGTGAAATAGGTTTTAAATAATTTTAGAATTTAATTAGTTTAGCTTTGACATCCATTAGTATTTTTATTTTTTATGCATCCTTATAAAACTAAGGAAAAATAAAACAAAAATACAAAATGAAAAAATGAGTAAAAGAAATAAAAAGAACAAAAAGGGAATAAATAAAAGAGGGCTGCTCACAATTGGGCTTCTTTTGGAATTAAATCCCAGCCCAGACATCACACCCGTCCGCAGCCCAGCACCATTTGCCAACCCGGTCCAATTCTTTATCCAAAAAACGATGTCGTTCCATTTGATTTAATCACAGCCGTCTGATGCTCTTGATCCAACGGCTGAGGCTCCATCTCTCCAATTCAATATAGCTGTATGAATAAGTCAATTAACCCTAAAACATATACCCTTCTTCCTCGTACTCCTCTCCATCACCACTGTCCTCGCCGGAACCCTACCGCCGGCAAATGCCACCCCTTCCAATCAGGCCCAAATTTACACCCCTACACTGCCTCAACGCCCCCGTCACGAATCTACCATTTTCATAGTTCAAATGCCACCCAATCCCCTCAAATAACTCAAACCCTGGCCACCGTCGGTAAATGCCGGTCACTCGTTTCAAGCCCAAATTTACACCACAGCACCGCCCAAGCTTCCTCTACACAACCCCCATAGCCTCGTCCTTCAAATCTCGCCGGAACTGTTCGAATATTAGTTTGAACTTTTCCGGCCAAAATCCTGATTGCCCTAAACCGCTCCAAATTAATACCATATGGTGCCCTGGCTTTCCTCGTGATGAATTCACCGGCAATGGCGCTCAATTCTCATTGGACTCGTTCGAATTTGGAAGTTGAGGGAAAACACAGTTGAACCTTAGATGCTTTTGGGTGAGTTCATTTTGTTTATTTCCTTTTATTCTTCTCTTTCACATTATGTTAAGTTGGAATCCCGGATTGATTTCGGGATCGTTTGCTTGAGGGATAATCTTTGTCCGTTTAGGGATTGTTTGGTTAAATAAAATTTTATGTTTTGATTCGTTGTTTGTTCTAATTAGCTTAGTGTAAAAAGGGATTAAAATCTCTGTTTGTGTTTGGTTCTGTCCGTTTATCAGTATTGGCTTCCCTGTTTGCTTAATTCTGTTTAATGTCGTTCATAGATGATGGTATGGTGATCTGGAATTTAATAGCTTGGTTGTTAGTTTCATTTTTGGATTAAGTCTGTCTTGATAAGATTTTAATCGATGGTGTTTGAATTCCGTTTAGTCTTGAATGGTTTCTTTATGGTTGGATTAGTTGGTTTTGGATGATTTAGTCTAGGATAATCCATAGTCATTACGTACGTTAGTTAGTTATTTTAATTAGCTAACTTGGTTTGTAACTGATAGTTTAATTATGTAGAAGGGGTTGGGGATGGTATCTAGCCTAGGTGAGTAATTTCAAGGGCATTCAGGGGTTTTTGGGTACTTAAGGGGTTGGGGATGCTGTAGGTTATACCTGAAGTTCCTAGAATCTTCTAGATAGGGGTAAAATTAGAATTTTAGAAAAATAAGGGTACTTACTTGAAGAACAAGCCAGTAAACAAAGGGGGAAAAATTAAAAACTGAAAACAAAAGAGGGATTGAAATGAAAAGAAAAGAAAATCTGAGCTGCACTTCATTGTTGCCTATA
>MU716481.1:0-10624 GCA_026770625.1 Nicotiana glauca
CTCCCTTTTAAGATTGCATTTTTCATGTGGAAATTATGGAGAAACAAATTACCTCTGGATGATTTCTTCAGAATGTTGGGGTACTCAATGGCATCAAAGTGTTGGCGCTGATCAGAACCAAAAGAAGAAACAATGCAGCACTTGTTCTTTACATCAAACCCGCCAAAACTGTATGAAAATTATTTTTGGGACAAGCGGGGATAGCAATAAATGGAATTTCTTTTCACCAGGCTATAATTAGATATTGGATAGCTGGTGTCTTACCTCGACTACAACCTATTCTTCAGGCTTTAACGTCAGATATGGTGTGGGAACTGTGGAAAAGAAGGAACAACGACAAAGATGGAGATGTAGTCACAGTTAGTAGAGTGATTTATCAGATATCTTCTACTATGCAATCCTTAGTCAGATTCAGAAAACCAAGCATGCAGAATGTACCTCATAAGTGGCTAGACTTACTCAATATGATGGAGAATTAAACACTAGCTCTGCAATACATTAAAGTTCTGTGGGATTATCCTAGTGAGGGAAGGATAAAAGTGAACAATGATGGGGCTTCGAGGGGCAACCCATGCAGAAGTGCTATTGGCTATGCATTGAGGAATGAAGAGAGGGATGTCATATTTGCTTGTGGAAAGGAAATCCAGGATGGGACAAACACAACTGCAGAAGCAAGGGAAATGATGGAGGCAATGAAATACTATATAGAGAATGAGTATGTACTAATCGAACTACATACAGATTTAATGTTACTTAAGAAGGTCGTAGATGGAAAGTGGACTGTTCCATGGAGTATTGTTGTGGAAGTGTAGGAGATGAAGGTTTTGATGAATAGGATAAATGTAATAGTGTCCCATAAACTCATAGAATGTATTAGATTTGAAGATTATATGACTAACTATGCACTTGATCATGGAACAATTGAAGCTCATAATTTCTAGGAGTTAGGCACTCAAGGAAGGAAGATAGTGAATGATGATAAATCAAGATGCCCTTTATCAGCGAGTAAAAGTAATGAGAAGTTAAGAGTGGAAGGGGTAACAAGGTAGAGGAGAATAGTGATAGTGATGGGAGGCTTGGAAAGGAAAACAACAAGTGCAAAAGCAAGGCAGTATGCACGTTTTGGTCAAATCCTAGGGGAGGAGATCATAGCATACAGTTTTTACACTAACAGTTTGGTCTTTTGTGCAGGTAAAGCTATGCCATATATACTTTATTTTCTAATCACTATCCAGTTGGTGGTATTAGTACATGTTACTCAGTCCATAGGGGGTAAGTTTATAATAATGTATAGAATGGAAACAAGGAAGACCACATTTCCTCGTAAAAGTTATGCGGAATCAAGACCACTTATAGTAAATTGCATCCAAAAGGGATTTTACTTCTCTAAGAAAAACTGGAGACAATATGCATTGGAGTTATAACCAACATTCTGTAGACCACATGATTTCAAGGAAAAGCTGGTTTTAAAACCGAGGTCCTCAGCACACCTACTTCCAGGAAAATTTTGTCTGAAGTAGAAGTACATGAGGGCAATGTATGGGAAGTCAACGGCACACTCACACCAAACATTCAATTCAGAAAAAAATGGAGCCGAGGAACAACACAAGAAAGGCTCAAATGGACAGGATGCTGGATAACTCGTTTTTTAATCTTTCTTATGCAAGCTTGGTTTGAAAAGCATGGAAATAAAAAAGGTGGATAGCACATGCTTAGTAGCACATGGAAAAGTGTAAGCTTTTGTTATTTATATTCAAGCATGGATGCAAATGCAATTCTCAACGCAAGCATGGGCTTAAGGATATTTAAAAGAGGAGCTGTATGTTCTCTCTTTAGTTTCAAGTGCAAAGCTACACCAAGAAAGTGCAGCCTTGAATTAGGCAAGCACATGGCTGGAGGCAACGTGGAAAGTTGTCTTCCAAATTGTATTGTTTATTCAATGTACAAAAGCAAGGACTCAAAAGCCTAAACAACTCTTTCTTTTTAAATACGTGCATGCTTCATTGGAAGCTATGTCACGCATGCTACATTTGACAAGAGTGCACAATCCCGATCTATAAAGCAACGACACAGGTTTGGTTTTTCAATACGCACGCTGAAAAAGATTGTTCAATGCTGGCATGTTTCGATTGCACTCCTGGTGCCTTGGGAAAATGCAGCGTTCAACTTCAAAATTACGTCTCAAATGTGAAGCTATAGTAAGATATAGAATTTGTGCCTGCTTGGTTAATAATAGTCAAGCACATGGGATCGAGGATGAGTGCTCGATATCAAAAAGTAATCTAACTTGGAAGCGTAAATCAAGGAACATGTTTGAAGGGGAAGGCATGCACATGGGGTTTGACCATTGGACATTTCGAGCATAATAAGAAGCATTGGAATCACAACGCATGTGGAGTTCTTCGACAAAAGTTGTAACCATTGCAGCTACCATTTTGCATTAAAGGGGTTACTTTCACAAAGCATGGAACTGGGCAGCAATTTGATACAAGAAGAGGCTACAAATTCAAACTACTAATTTTACTCCGGAATTGGGTCGCTATGGACTGGAGATACAACGTGGACATGGACTCACTTGGGCTAGTTTTTACAGTTACAAAGTTTAGTAGGCATAATGTGATATCAATTTGAGTATTATGCTCAATCTTGATAGTACGTTACATTAGAGTGCAAGGTTTATTTCCTTATTTGAAGGAAGACAATGACAATTTCCTAATTATTGTATTTTTATTTCTTTTATTAATAAAAAAATAGCCCTAGGCGCTTGCCTAGCAGATTGCAAAAAATAATAATCAAGTAAACACTTAGAAATCTTGCATATAGAGGTTTAAACTAATTAGAAAGCATGCCTATAAGATCTAAAGATATAAAATCTGTTTTCATGAGTTAAAAGTCAGTAATTCGCTTAGAAATGATGTTATAGATCATTAATCAACCTTTAGATATCATGTCTATATGATTCTGTTCTGGTTAACATTAGGCAAACCCATAGGTTTATTAAGAATCCTGGGCCAAAAACAGTGATCTCATGCTTTTTGAAACATACCTAGATTCAAAACATAATCAAATTAGTAGGCAAGCCCGTAGGTTCGAATGCTCGTTTTAATAAGTTGCTTTCTTATATTCTTTTCTGCTCATCTAGATATCCTGTATGTAGGATCCTAAATCAATAAAGTTCTCTTTTTAATTGCGTGCATTTGTTGTCTATTTGTGGAGGTTAACATGAGCCCTTATTTGTTCCCTACCTGATAGTCCTATCTAATTTTTCTCCATCACCTAGACTTTTCCCATTTTAAGCAACATAGGTCAGTCTAGAACTATCCAAATTAGAGGTCCAAAATACCTCCAGGACCATAAGTAAGGGGCGGGTAGTGCACACATACGACATGAGTTAGAAGCTATTTGAATGCTTGGGTAACAACTAAATGATAGTAATTGGGTAGTAAAGGAAATGATAGACCATGCACTAATGCTATGAGTAAAACCCCGACTTGTGGGAGTTGCAAAGCATTGCGTGGTATGATCAAATAGGCTAAAAAATTTAGGACCACCTCTATACTCCTGTGATAAAATAAGTTGAATATTGTATCTGTCCTAATTTGTTTTCTTCCCTTTTATGACAAATTTTCTTAATGTAAGTTCGGTCGGAACCCACCGTTGTGGACCTCGAGGGGTGCCTAACACCTTCCCCTTGTACGTGAAAAAATCAGAAGATTTGATTTTTTGCTGTCAAGACATTTCGAAAGCTTGCCCCATGACCCCGAGGGCAGAAGGCCGCGATCGAGTTCTCAGCCTCAGTGCCCATCGAATCTCGATTCGGAGGAATCGGGGGCCGAGGTCAGGATAGAAGGGGAAGTCCCATAGGAAGTTGGCTATATCTGATACGCCCGACCTATCTAGAACCTACTGTGAGGCCTTGCATCAAGCCGTCCCATCTTTGTACGTTTGACAATAATACACATGTACTTGTAGCCGAGTTCCCCTCCTATCTAAAGGGGACTCATCCTACCTTGTAATGGACTGATGTTGCTCCACTTCTCCACAAATGCAATAATATCTCTCTCTCTCTCTTTCTTCTAAAAATTGTCTATCTTCATTGAGCTTGAGGTCGCCTTATCACTTTATCGTTTTCTCATTTATTCTTCGTTACTTTGCTCAGTGTTGATAATATAGAGCCTTGCTTAGCTATATTTTTGCCTGTTATCCCCTTCTCGACTGCCCTCGATAGCCTGAGATAGGCTCGAACCTTGGCCCCGAGGTGTGTACTGGCTGATCTTACGCCCAGGCAACAACCCCCTACTTGTTCGATTACTACGTTGCTTAACTCATTTTTTGTCATTTTACCTCACGCTTTGGCACTAATTGCCGTAACAAACTAGCTCGGGAATAGATCACGTATTTTTAGAATCTCATTTACAAATTTAATTGTGGTTACCATTTTCACGGTAAACAGCTTGGCGCCCACCGTGGGGCTAAGAATAATAGTAATTATTTTCTTGCTAGTTTCGTCACTTGAATGCACGATATCTTTCACACCTTTTCTTGCCCGAGATCTTTCGATTTTAGGTTAATGTCCAGATCGACAAAAGGAAACGGAGAACGATAAACCCAAAAATCACAAAGATAATAGTATGGTCATTCCAACGGCTGACGCGACATCGCAGAACCCCGATAACGCATCTAGATCGGTTCGACCGGATGCGAGCTTGCACGCCACGTAGTGGGGTAACAAAGTCTAGCTCACCAATGGCGGCACACATCACGTTGACCAACAGGAAGCCTAAAAAATCCCAGCCCGGGCAGAACAGGAAGTCAATCTTCATATTATTTTTGAAATGTTGTAGGAATGACATTTGGCTATCGCTTAGCTACAGAGTCGCCCAGAGACTCTCAATGCGACAGCACCAGAAATATCTCCTTATGTCGAGCCAGTACCTGAGATATCGGGCAACGATGGACCAACAACCAACCCTGTAGCAGTAAGGATGTTGGAAGACCTCATCGAAAGGATCGAATCATGCTCGCGGAAACTCATACAACAACCGTCTCCCGAAGATACGATCCCGGAACTCATTTCACGAAAGTCAGAAATGATGGATCTCCCTAGGTATGACAGAACCTCGAATCCTTATGAACGCATCACCACATACGCACGCTCGTCCAGGAACAACAACTTCCAAAATATTGAACTGAAGCCCTTCCTAATAAGGAGATTCGAAGAAACTCTCGCAAAAGAAACCATGACGCAGTGTCACTGCCCGGCACCTGACCTCGCAGAACCAATTACTGTATCCGCGCGGTCTATGGAAGCACGCAATGGAGCCGACGCCAACAAAGTAATACCAAAAGGGCCCAATTTACCTGAGGCCGAACGGAGAAGAAATAATGTGTCTTGGGAAACCGCACCCCGCTCCTCGGCAGGACAAACAGGACCGCTCCCGGTTTCGGGTAGTTGGGCAGCACGGGCCTTTACGCAAAACCTAAACGAAGCATACCAGGCGACTCCAGGACATTTCAAGCAAAGCCTGGTCATATTTCTAGCCAAGACTTGGTTAAATGGCCGCAACCGACACCAGTCCCGAATCAGAGCCGTAGACGATCGTTCGGGAACCTCCTCTAGTTCGGCATATCTAGGCAGATTCCCAGGAAAGAACCTGGCACCGAGCGAATGTAGGCTGGTGACATCCAAATCCACCACTAAAAAGTAAATGGACATGGTCATATGTAATATAATTTACCCAACTATGCGTCGGGGTCGAATCCCACAGAGAACAATGTGTAGGCGATTGGGAATGTAAGAAAATTATCACTTAGCGTGCAATGCCAAACACTAAGAATTTGGTTTGAAAAGTGTTTTATATCTAAATTCGGAAATGTAAACTAACCTAGAAAACAAGTAAAATGATCAATGGCTACAAGTATGGTTGCATCGAGAATTACACTCAAGTAACGATCCAATGTATTTCATGATTTTACAAACATGAGTAAGTTTATATTAATTAGCCATGGATAATAATTCTTAATTAGCTTCTCACGAAGACTAACAAGACTTCCTAATTGAATTCTTAAAACAATTAGGAGATTAGGCACACCCTAAACGAGTACAAGTAGTTCTATCATATCCTTAGGTTGAATCTATAAAATGAGGGTTAAAACTCAAGTTCCTGTTAATTAATCTTTCCCAACCCCAAATTATCTTTTCCAAAATTAATTCAAATGGGCGAGTCTTAGGGTTAGCTAATCCCTTTGGAAACATTAAAGCACAAGATTAATAAAAATAATAATAACTCACTTTATAAAAGCATAAAGATCATTCAATACATAAGCACAACAAGGTATTTAATCCACACTTTAGACATAAATATTCCTATAAACAAGATTCAAGTGTTTGATAAAATACTAAACACTTAGATACATAATACAAACAAAGGAAATGAAGAAATAAACATAAATGGGTAAGAAATCCTTAACCACAAGCTTCAAATCTTTAAGACCAAAGTGTGTGCAAAACCTAGCTTCCAAAACTTGTTCTCTCCAACCCTAAGAACTGAAAATAATCTAAAGATCTGCCAAAAGATTGATAAAATATCTACTTGGACGAGTATGAAAATGGTTTGGGGTTGAGAAAACATGAAATGACTAATTTGCCCAGATCTGATGCCCAACTTCCGCACCTGCGGAAGAATCATCGCAGGTGCATCTCCACAGATGTGGAGATCCCATTGCAGAAGCGAAATTCCAATTAAAACACTATCACCGCAGAAGTGGTTCTTCAGGCACATATGCGCCACCGCAAAAGCGGTTAACTAATCGCATATGAGATTTTTGAGGAAATGCCCCAGCTCCGCAGATGCGTGTCCATTTCTGCAGATGCGAGGTCTCTTCTGCGACCACTCTTCCGTAGATGCGGAATCACTGGAGACTTTTGCATTGTTTTCACCCTCTTTTTCTAAATTCCACTTCAATTTAATTCAAATCACTTCGTAGCATAATTTACCTGAAAATCAAACAATACACACCTTAATGACCTCATATTATAGTTAAAGGACATAAAAGCTAAAGAAAAGAGACTAGATTGAGTGATAAAATCACCACTCATCAACCCCCCCAACTTAAAGCTTTTGCTTGTCCTCAAGCAAATTAAAACCAGTACTTCAAAGAGAATTTACCATTTAAAACACAAGTGGTATTGCTATTATGTACATATCACATTCTGCAATTTAAGCGCCATACTTATGGATTTGGTTGGTACTAATAATTAACTCAAGTATGTGTATCTTTCCCGAATGACTCCCTCATTAAAAAAAAACAACTTCAAGAATGTGCAAGGGAGTTTCAAAATAATTAAGTGACAAGAATATGCGTCAAGAAGTGACTCAAAAGCACTACTCCACTACAAAATTCTCAACTTACTCAATTTCACCAATTCTTCCTAAGTCATGTGCCCTCACAAGAAAGAATGTCCCATAATCACTATATTTACAATACAACATAAGGGACAATTTTTTACTCTAACACTCACTCTCACAAAGAATTTCAAGTGTTACAACATCTTATACCATAAGCTTGCCCTTGTTTTAATTCATCACTTATTCAAGAATATTCGGTTGGAGGTCTCAAAAGGACTTTTTATGCTTGTAATGTAGGTTTAAGGAAGGGTCGGATAGCATTTGGATACAAGTGACTTCATCCTCCTTGAACACTTCTCACATTTGTCATTCTTTTTGCACTTTGTTTCTCTTCAACTCACATAGCCTAATTCACATCTAGTTCCCAATATAGAACCATCTTAAATGCCACTCTAATTTTCTTCAAGGCTCCATAACTTATATACATACAATTATTTCTCTTTTTTTTATATACATATTTTTCTTTTGGAGCTTAAATAATTTAATACAAACACTTTGAGGTATATGATTCTACACTCAATGTACAACCTTACCAATTTTAACTTTGACACCACACCCCCAACTTAGGCTTTTAGCCTCATTCTCAAAGTTCAAGGAGGGACGGGTTCAAAAGAGGGATTTATTTTACAAAAGGGGAAATGTTTGTAATGAGTTGGGCAAAGAAAAGGTTTAAAGGCTCAAATAGGGTACTAGTGATATTATTTATGCAACGGCCAACTTGAAAGGCAAAGGAGGTTTTGCAAATAAAACAAAGAATGCCTAAGATCATCCCTCCAACCAAACATACTATCATTAGCATTGAAAGACCAGCGGGTAAGTTCTAGATGATAGAAGTAAACACAAGTTTTATTTGTACAGACACTAACACACATGGTACATGAATTAATCAAGACGGCTCAATCATTTTCTAATAAGAACGTCTAGAGCAATATTATTCAAACTAGTGTACCAATAGTCAGTAAAAGAGCCAAAACTTTATCCCAAAAATTATTTTTCACCATGTAACTTACTTGTTTTAGTTTTAAATCAAAATTTGGGGGGGGGGGGTATTCTCAATTCACACATCACATAGAAGAGACTAATTTTTTTAGTACCAAATAATCTAAAAGTCTCCACCTAGCAAAACAAGACTAATTCTATTGAGAAAGTTGTCACGCCATCTATCATAGGGAAAAGTCACCCGATTAACTTCAAAAATGTTCCTTGGGAAAGAACCATAGCATGAAGAAAACCCAAGGAAATAGCACTTAAGGAAATAAAAATAAAAGAAAACAACACTACTTAAAAAGGATACTAAAAATAAAAGCGACTAATACTTATAAAGACAAGCTACTAAAGAAAATAAATAACAAAAGAAAGATAACAAAAGATAACAATAGATTAATCACACCAAGCTCGGCAAGAGCACCTGCTATAAAAAATAGCCCGGCAAGGGCACACAATATCCACAATAGCAAAATAAGCCCGGCAAGGCACACCGATAGCAAAGTATGAATAAGTATACTCCTACAGCCACACCCCCAACTTAAAATATTGTAGTGTCCTCACTGCACAATATCAAATATAAAGCACAAAAGTTTGAGGGTCTCCCTGAGGTCTGCATCAGACAAACAGACTATAGGAGGATGGCAGATCAATGATGTGCATCGCTCGTGGCCTCATCATCATCAGTATCCTCATCACCACCATCACCAGCAGTCTCTGACATGAAGGAATATTCCTCGTTATCATCTTTTGCCGCCACTAGTATCTTCTTGCCTGGGTTGCCCCATTTGAATATGGCCTTTATGCCTCTCCATATTTTTATCATGAATTTGCCCTTCTTCTTGTTCTTCTTCTTCTTCTTCTCGAAGTCTGACTGGAGGTCTACATGCGCCTTGGCCAAAGTGTCGTATGCTCCCTCAAGTCTGCTCACTGACGTTGCCATCTTCTCAAGAGAATCTTTCTGACTCTACCGTGCTTCCAAGTAACTCTGAATTTCATCCCTAGAGAAGTATGAAGGCCCAGGCTGGAAGGATAAAGGCCCAATCAGAAGCTGTGATACCAACTCCTGAATAGATGCAAGCTTAGAGTTTAGTATCCCGAATGGTCCCTGTGCAGCTGCATGTGAAGATGACTCCGAACCAGCAGCTGTGGTGGTGACTTTCCTCTTCTTGCTCTTGACTGTACTACTCAGTCATATCACTCTCAGTGGGTGAAAAGTTTTGTCAGCTGGTAGCCAACGATCGGTGCCACGCACCTCAACTTCTGCTCTCGTGCATAGTTGTGTGATTAGTGATGGGAACATCATCCCTGCATCCTTGTCTTGCAGATACTCCCTCAGCTCTGGCACGATATAGTACCCGACATTCACAGGAATGTCATCCAGGAGACCTGCAATGATCAATGACCTGGTATAAGAGACATTTTAGACGTTTCCACAAGGAGAAACCTTGTTGCAAATGATGTGCAACCACATTTTCGCTTCAGCAATGAAGTCCACTAATCTCAAACCATTTCTCCTGTTTCCCCATTTGGCTCTTAGGCTAAGAGGGAAGAGTTTGGGGACAAGCCATTCCCCATTTTCACAATGATCTTTCTCGTGCACCGGCTCCATTGGATAGTTGGGAATCCCAAGAGTGTCATTTATTTTCTCTATCCCAAACTTGAACAATTTTCCTCTGATGATGATTTGTGGGTTGTCAAAATTTGTGCACCTGAGGTTGGCATAAAATTCACGAACCCACTCCTTCTATTGATACCCTTTTCAAGAACTATCCTTCTATTGACGAGGTCATCTAAATATCTACGCTCACATGTAGCTGACATGAAACGTGATTCATCATACGGTTTCTCAACTTCTTCTTCAATTTCATGTTGTTGTCGGCTCATGTTTGGGTCTATTTTAACTCAAAGAACCTATATAAAATCAAAACAAAGTCAGTCGGGTAATATAATCATGTTAAGAAATTCAAAACACTGCTATTAAGCCAAAAAATCAGGTTGAAGTGGTCGGGGAAGGCATTGTTGCAAAGCCACTGGAATTTGCATTTCTGCCCATTTTTCGCATCTGCAGAATAGTGACCGAAGAAGAGGTTCCGTTGAGAAAATTCAACCGCATTTGCGGTTTTGCCTAGCTTTCCAGAAATCGCATCTGCGGAAATTTGATCGCATCTGCAAAAAGTTTACCGCATATGCGGATTTCATCAAGTTCTTCACTGCCTAGTTTTTTTTTT
>MU716483.1:20467-56975 GCA_026770625.1 Nicotiana glauca
TTTTGTTGCACAGGTATACTTCATTTTAGCGGCCTACCGGGCGCAGCAGCACGGACGATTCAGGGACTAGGTGAGCTGCAAATTGCGAGGCGGCCTGCAGATAGTGTAGTTCCTTTCTGTACTTTGATTATTTATTTCCTGTCCATTGTATTCCGGACATAGGTTGTATTTTATTTCATTATCAGTAGTCACTCATGCACTTGTGACACCGGGTTCTGGGATGGTTTTCGAAAAATTTGATTTAATTGTTATTGTTAATTTGAATTGAAGCAAAACCCTTTTTATTTGTGAAAAATAGAAAGAAAATTCTAGATTTTGATGTATTTAAAAAGGATCTTTAAATCGATAATCTAATTGGCTGGCCTGACAGCGGTGTCCGGCGCCACCACGACCCTTAGTGGATTTTGGGTCGTAACAAAACATCTTTCAACAATTTTCGAACAAAGGTTCATGGCAAAAGTGAGAAAAGTGATGAAATCTTAAATAGCCCCTTGGGCAGAAATCACTCGTATAAAGCCCATCGAGCAAACATCACTCATATACAGCCCTCGGGCAAACCTCACCATGACTCAGCACTCAGCACTCAGTACTCGGCACTCAACACTCGCACTCAGTATGTACCTGCACTCACTGGGGGTGTGCAGACTCCGGAGGGTCTCCTTCAGCCCAAGCGATGTAACAAGCCAATCATGACATAAATCAATCAGGTCCTCGACCTCACTCATTCATGAATTAGTAAAATATGTTGCGGCGTGCAACCCGTTCCCATATATATCCTCACAAATCAGGCCCTCGGCCTCACTCAGTCATAAATCAGTAAAACATGTTGTGGTGTGCAGTACGATCCCATAAATATCCTCACAAATCAGGCCCTTGTCCTCAATCAGTCATAAATCAGTAAAACAAGGCATTCAGCCCAAACCACATTTAAATGATGCGTCAAAACAGAGTAATAGAGACTGAGTTATGCGGTAAATAAGTATAAACTTAACTGAGTATATATTTCCAATTGAAAACAATGAGAGGATAGTAATAAAAGAACTCTAAGGGTCCAAACAACACTGGCATAAGGCTTAAACATGGCATCCAGCCTGATTCACATAAATTCTTTCTAAAATACGTAAGAATCAGGTAGCTTCAACAAAATATTCAACTTTACAGTAGATACAGAATAGACCAAGTCACAATCCCTAACGGTGCACGCCCATACGCCCATCACCTAGCATGTGTGCCAACTCAAAATAGTCACATGATACAAAATCCGGGGTTCCATACCCTCAGGACTAGATTTACAATCGTTACTTACCTCAAACCGCTCAAGTCTCTGCTCCGCGATGCTCTTTCCCCTTAACTCGGCCTTCAAATGCTCCAAATCTATTCACAACCAGCAAAATACCATCAATATACGCTAATGGAATGAATCCACAAGAAAAATTATCAAACTAGATCCCAAATCCGAAATTGGATCAAACCCGGCCCCCGGGCCCACTAGAAATTCGACAAAAATTACAAAACTTGAAAGCCCATTCACTCGCGAGTCCATATATATGAAATTTATCAAAGTCCGATTCCATTTGGCCACTCAAATCCTCAAATTAAACTCTCCAATTTTCAAGCCCTAAATTCCCAAATTTCTAGCTCAAATTCCCAATTAAATGACGAATAAACCATAGATTCATGAAATTTATACATTATAGGTAGAATCACTTACCCCAATGTTGTTCCTTGAAATCCTTCGAAAAATCACTTGTCTCCCGAGTTCTTAAAACTCAAAATCGAAAATGGAGAATAAAACCTCGAGTTCGGGTTTTCTGCCTAGCAAAATCGCACCTATGGTCCCATTTCCGCATCTGCGAAGAAGGCTCCGCTTCTGCGAAATTTCATTAAAAAGTCTGCTTCCGCTTCTGCGATTGCCTGACTGCAACTGCAGTCATCGCAGATGCAGCGACCAAGCCGCAACTGCGATCCAGCTGCACACATGCGCCTCAAATCCGCTAATGCGAACCTCGCACCTGCGGTTCCAACTCTGTAGGTGCGGTAAAGACAAAACCAACAGCTTCAGCTGCATTTTCCAAATTTCAAACTCTCCGTTAACCATCCGAAATCGTCCCGAGCCCCTTGGGACCTCAACCAAACATACCAACAAGTCATATATCAATATACGAACTTAGTCGAACCTTCACATCACACAAAACAACATCAAAATACCAAATTACACTCGGATTCAAGCCTAAGAACTTCTAAACTTTCAAATTTCACAAACAACGCCAAAACCTATCAAATCACGTCCAAATGACCTCAAATTTTGCACACAAGTCAAAAATGACACTACAAACCTATTCTCACTTTTAGAATTCCATTCCGACCCTGATATCAAAATATCCACTACCGACAGTTTCGCCAATTCAAGCTAAATTTTACTACGGACCTCTAAATCACATTCCGGACGCGCTCCTAAGTCCAAAATCACCAATGGAGCTAACGAAATCATCAAAATTCAAATCCGAGGTCAAATACTAAAAATTCAAAACATGGTCAAACCTTTCATATTTAAAGCTTCTAGCTGAGACCATTCTCCCGAATCAATTTCGGATAACGTAAAAACCAAAACCGATGATTTACATAAGTAATAATACATCATACGGAGCTACTCATGCCCTCAAACAACCGAGCAAAGTGCAATTGCTCAAAACGACTGGTCGAGTCGTTACAAAAAGTATCCAAAGAAATCCTTTAAGGTGATATTTATATATTATCTATATATCTATATAAAAGTGGGAAATAAAAAAGTGATGTGGCACCTCTCTTAGGCCAAGAAACATATTTATTTTTTTCTCCTTTTTTTGAGTTTTTATCATTATTCTATCTGCATAACTCTCACCTCGTTATCTTCCTAACCAATATTTTTAATAATCTCAATAACTCTTTTGCTTTTCATATTCATAACCCCCAAATATATAATATGTAAATCTATGACAATTTATCTCATTATTTTACATTTTTTCTTCAACTATCTTATTTAATCAATATATTTAGCATAATGGAATAAAAAAAAAATAAAAGCCTAATGCATCTGCGTAATAAAGCCCGAATGACCAGTAAAATGAGTAGTTTTCTAAAACAGAACCACATTGCACTTAAATATCATTTGCATTTATCTTTTATTCTTTATTTGTTTTAAAAAAAATTATTTTCATAACTCACACCTCTTTAACTTCTACTCTTAATAGTATTCATAATTCCTATGCTTTTCATAACTCCCAAATATTTAATTAAAAAATTTAATATACTTTATGGTATTCCTCTATTTTTCCCTATATAAATTCATAACTTTTGTTTCATGAGACCCCTACCCAACGTTATCCTTTTCATTTCGTATTTAAAAGTATAATGGTGTCTTATATACCGCAGTATTATATTCATGTTTTAGTTTTGCTCGAGGAAGAAGGCTCTTGAAGATGGATTTGCGAGAGAGAATATCAACAACAGCTCGAGAAACTATTCATTGATTTTATATTTCTTTTTTCTTTTATTTTCTCATGATTAAGATTCCAAATAGAATGTGCGTTGTATTTTTTTTCTTGTACTTTCTCTATGACTTTGAGAAATGGTATACTTATGTAATTTGCTTTAAGATCGGTGTAATTTTTATGAATAACTAGCATGTTCTTTCTGATATTGATGTACTTTAGATATATACTAAAGGTCAAAACACACACACACACACATATATATATATATATATATATATATATATATATATATATATATA
Source organism: Nicotiana glauca (assembly GCA_026770625.1). Classification (NCBI taxonomy): domain Eukaryota; kingdom Viridiplantae; phylum Streptophyta; class Magnoliopsida; order Solanales; family Solanaceae; genus Nicotiana; species Nicotiana glauca. The sequence continues at coordinate 24,240 of MU716483.1, forward strand.
TATATATATATATATATAGTTCAAGAAGAATACTGAGGAATAACAACTTGGAACACTCAACAAATAACATTGCTAAAAATAATTTGGTAGTTGATTCACTAAAGGAAGTGATAAAAGCAAGAACCGTCAAAAAGGAGCTACGCAAGAATTCAAGGCAATACATAAGATTGAATCTTTTGTTTTTCTATTTTCTTTTTTAAAATATTAAGCAAAATCATCTTCAAGTGACTATAACGGACAAGAACTGAGTTTACAAATCTCATTCTTAAAAGATTAATTGATTAAGAAATACATATCAATTTTACATATATAGATTAATTCCCTTATAGATATGGGGACGATTGTATCCTTTCATGATAAACTTGTAACATGTATATTGTTGAAGGTAAAGGAATTGCAACCATAATGTCATTAAAAATGCTTAATATTCTGATTTTATTTAATTTTTAAAAATATTATATATATATATATATATATATAAATTTTGATTTTTTATAATGACCGCGCGAAGTGCGGACAAATACACTAGTATCTTTTTTTGGTAATTAATTGTTTATTATTACCAGGGAAATATTTACAAGTATAACAGAACCCTCTCAAAACTCACTTAGATTTGGACATGCAGCCCCAAATCTAGTGCCCTCATTTCTACGTGTCTATTTATCTCCATTCTATGGATAGAAATTGAAATCTTACAGCTTCCTAGCTACCTTGCAATCTAAGTTTCCTCGATAATGCACTTATTGAATTATGACTCTAGTTAACTCCTCGCAGCTTCTTTTTGTTCTACGAAATGTTCTCCAATTCCTTTCTTGCCATATGTAATATATAGTGCAAGCTAGCAGCATTCTATATATTGCATGTATTTTCTTCCTCCCTGCTGCATGCTGCACATCCCATTTGATTTCCTCCTTCCAGCCCTGCACTGTTTTTGTTACTCCCAGCCATTGTAGTAATTTCCTCCATATTTCTATTGAGTAGTGGCAGTTGAAGAATAAGTGGTCATGGCTTTCTGCTTCCCTTTCACATAGCGAGCAAGCTGAACAAATTGTTATGCCCCATCCCACTAATTTGTCTCTCGTGTATAACCTTCCATGAATTGCCAGATATAAGTTGAATATCCACTTAGGGCTACTCATGTTATTACAAATTAACCTCTTCCAATCAACTTTTGGCAACTCACCTCTCAGTTTGTCATACACCTTCCTAATGGAGTATTCCTGCATGTTCATCACATCTTTTATTCCTATTTTTGCCTCAGTCAAGTATTTTGTTGCTCTATCTTCTGAGTAAGCCAAGCAGCTTGTTTACCCTTCACAGTCCATACTACTTGATTTTTTATATAGTATGTGTGAATCCATTGAATCCACAATTGGTCCTTCTTGCTGTTTATATTCCATAAATGCTTAATCAAAGCAGCTCTATTCCATGTTGAGATATCAGTTATGTTCAAGCCTCCTGCAGATTTTGGCCAACACAGTTGCTTCCAAGCTACTAGAGCTTTGGCCCTATTCTCACTTTCTCCTGTCCATAAGAACCTTTTGCAGATTGTTTCAATTCCTTGTATGATCTTCTTAGGCAAAGGGGAGATTTGGGACCAAAAAGACTGTACAGCAAATAGTACACTCTTGATCAATTGTAGTCTCCCTGCATATGATAGGAATTTGGCTGTCCAGTGCTTGATTCTGCCTAGCATTTTATCCAGCAAAGGTTGGCATTGTATTGTGGATAATCTCTTAGGACTCAGAGGGACTCCTAGATACCTAAAAGGTAGGGAGCCTGTGGCAAAGCCTAAGCACTGAATAATTTATTGTTAAATATCCTCTGTAACCCCTCCAAAATAAATGGAGCTTTTATCCTGGTTTGCTATCAGCCCTGAAGCCTTTGAAAACTTCTTAAAGGACTAGTAAAGAAGTTGAATGGATACTACATCTCCTCTACAGAATAGCAATAGATCATCTGCAAAGCTGAGTTGAACAATATGCATCTTTTCACATCTGGGATGGTAATTGAAGTCAGGTTTATCCTTCAGAGTCTTTAGTATTCTAGTGAGATATTCCATGGCTAGAATAAAGAGATATGGTGACAATGGGTCCCCTTGTCTAACTCCTCTTCTTGCATCAAATGGTCTTGTTGTCTTGCCATTGACAATTACAGTATATGATACTGTAGTGACACATTCCATGATCCATGAGAGAAATTTTCCTGGGATGTTCATTTCTGTGAGCACTTGTTCAATGAAACTCCATTATATGGAATCATATGCCTTCTACATATCAATTTTTACCATACACCTTGGTGACATACCCTTCCGGCCATACCCTTTAACAAGTTCATGTCCCAGTAGAATATTATCACTCAATATCCTGCCTGATACAAATGTTGCTTGGCTCATATCAACTAGGTACTCCATTACTACTTGCAATCTACTTGTGAGCATCTTGGAAATGAACTTATATATGATGGTACAACAAGATATTGGTCTGAACTGTTTGACAGAAGAGGGGTTCTTCACTTTTGGAATCAGAGTGACTGTTGTGATATTAATTGGTTTATACATTGTCCCTCCATAAAAAAAATTCAAAACAGCTTTAGTGATGTCATTACCAATTACTTGCCAAAGTCTTCTTGTAGAAGTAGGCATTGAACCCATCTCCACCTAGTGCCTTTGAATCTCCAATCTCCTGTAATTCCTTCCTCACATCTTCATTAGTGAAAGGAGCTATAAGTTGTAGTTGTTGGGATCCTTTAAGCCCTGGCCCTTTCCTCATTATTCTAGGGTCAATAGCAGGAATACTATTTGTGGAACTCCCTAGTAAACCTTTGTAAAAGCCCACAATTTCTTGCTCAATATCCTCTGCTTTGCTGATCAGCCTTCCTGTGCCATCATACAGGAACTTTATTTGATTCTGTGCTATTCTCGCCTTCATACTTGCAAAGAAGAAGGTTATGTTGGAATTACCTAGTTGGAGCCATTGGATTCTAGATCTTTGCCTGTAGATGCTTTCCTCTATTGTGCTCCATTTCTCTAATTGCTTTTTTGTATTTCTCTCTGATTCAAACATGTCAGCTGATGTTGTGGTGGTCCTCATTTGTTCTTGAGTATTGGCTAACTCCTCCCTCAAATGTTGGACCTTACTTGTTGTACTGGTAAATTCCTTTTTGTGCAGATTCTTCAGGGCCATTTTAACACTTTTTAGGTTGTTCCAGATATCCTTCATACTTATGTTCTCCTTTTTCCAGCTGCTTCTAATAACACTATCAAAATCTGAGTGCTCTGCAAGACAGTTAAAAAATTTAAAAGGTCTCCCTTTGTGTTCTGCTTCTGTTTCCAGCTCTATACATAAAGGAGAATGATCAGAAAACTGAGGATACATCACATGGACATGTATTGGAAGCATGTTTGTCATCCAGTGTGCATTAACTAGGGCTCTATCAATTCTACTATACATATGGCTATTTGTCCATGTATAATCTCTTCCCACAGTACCAAGTTCATTCAAACTACAGTCCCCTACTAGAGATCTAAAATCTTTGATCTCATTCTCCTGAACCACTGTGCCATTCTCCCTATCTTCAATATCCCTGATGGCATTAAAATCTCTCATGATCAGCCAGGATTCTGTTACTTGAGAGTCTATTCTCCTTAGTGCTTCCTGACACATCTCCTTTTTCCGCTACTACACCCCGTGAAGGGTATAATAAAAGGAGTTTTTCCAATTAAAGGACAATCGAAACGGGATTCGTTTATTAAGAGATTCAGAGTCTCCATTTGGGAGATTTATGGTATCCCAAGTCATTGGTTTGAATCCCGAATCGAGGAAAGGATTTGACTCTGTATTACAGTCGCGAACCAGAAATTCGGGTAAGGAATTCTATTAACTCGGGAGAAGGGGTTAAGCACTCCCGAGTTCCGTGGTTCTAGCACGGTCGTTCAACTGCTATATTTGGCTAAAAATCTGATTTCTATACATGTTAAAACATATAGTGCAATTTTAGAATTAGTTACCGCTTCCAATAAATTTTTAAGAAAGTGAACGTCGTTTAAGAACGTATTTTTAGATCACATCACATGAAATGCACCCGGATCCTCGACACATTTTCATTCAACGTTTTGGGATTTGGATTTGGGTTGCATAAAATACACGCCCGTATTTAAGAAGATAAAATTATTTAAAGCGCACCTAAAGCGACTAACGGGTTATTATCTTTGCGGAGGGCCGTGAAATTTGCTAAACGGCACGCCTCAAATTCTAAGTATTTTAATATGAGCATTTAATTAGGGCCCCGCAATTTATGCGTTTTGTTTGGCGAGGCTCATCTCATTTTTATTTAAAGGTCATCGTAGAGCAAACTACAATTTTCTGTTTAAATTTGTCTCTAAAGAATCCTAGTCAATTAATGTTATAAAATTCGGGCTTCAAGTTCAAGTCCGGGCTCAAACAAAAGGGCAAGCCTTTTAGTTTGGACCCGCTACCTAACTCGATAACCCAATTTTACAAATTAGTCTTAATGAACTTAAGGGAATTTAGGCCTCCAGCATATTTGGGCTTCAAAACTGATTCAGCCGAGCCCATGAAGAACAGCCCAATAAGAGGTCCAGATTTTGCTTGCAGAGAGTCAGGTGGCCTGGGCCTGCGATAAGCCCAATAGCGGATGCCAGTATCATTTTTTGGGCTGGTTAACATCTTAACGGGCTGTTACATATATGGATTCAAATTAAAGATCAAATCAACCAAACGTCGGGTTAATCTAAGAAGTAACTGGCTTTGAAATTAATTTTTTGTTAGTATTGATTCGGATTGACGAGGCACAATCAGTTAGGCTAGCGATCCAACATATCAGTCTATATTGTTCCAGTTTAATCCTCAGATTCATATGATATCATATTCGACCTTCTGTTAACTGCTCATAACAATCAAGTATCCAACTATTGATTACAAAGGGAAATATATGATTTCAAAGGCATTTCTTCGTTCAGAACATTTCCAATCAAAACTAACACAATGAATTGACTTATATTATATTAAGGCTCAGGTTAGACCAATGATTATCGATTCAATAACCTCAAACAAATCCAATTCCTGTTACAAACCAAAGCTAAACTCTACTAGATAATTGCGCATCAATTAATATCTAACTATGGACATGCGAGAATCCAGACATACAGGGACTTAAACATCCAATGTCAACTCAATTAACTCTACTTAAACACACACTGAAGCTCAACAGAGCCCTAGATAATCGAACTAGTACTGAAAATCCATTAACAGTCTATCAACAGTCTACTGACAGTCCATAGTCTCATTAATACAACTGAAATTCTGGTTCAAATGAATCAATCACACGAAATTTCTAAACTAAGCGATAACGGTAAGAGTTCAGGTGTAAGCATGCATTTCTTTATCATTTATATTCAAACTTGTGGTCTGCAGGTGAACGTAAACTTCAGCATCACTTGAGCATGAAAAAATACCTGGATTAAAATAAAATAAAGGAGAAGAGGAGGTTCAGCAGCAATTTGATAAACCAAAAGCAAACATCATGTCACAACAGCTCAAAATCAGCCTCAAACCTAGGTTCAAAATGCAAACGAAATCCAGCAAACCATATAACCAGCAAACACACCAAACTTTGACTCAAACGACCCAAATTCAACTCGAAATTGAAGCCAAACCACTTCTGAAGTTTCAGTAATTAAGATTCAAGCTTGGAACTAGAATCAATGCCTAAAACTCCAATTAACCTAAAAAATGCAATGAAACAGTGCTCTTTTTTTATTTTCTATTCTATTTTTTGTTTTTTTTTTAATTTTGGGGGCAGAATCTAAGATCTAAAAAGGAGTTTGAACTTTTATTTTTTTGAAATTCAAATTTTAGGCTCAGATCTGCAGAGAGGGTTTTTGGGGGGGATTTTGGGGTTCAAAAAACTTGTTAATGAAGGCAAGGGGGCTGCCTTTTATAGGAAAATTTCAGGGGGAAGCTTCTAGATCCCCCTCACACTTTTCCCCTCTTTTATTTTCATATTTTATTCCTTAGTCCCTAATTTACTGACTTGTGTTTCAAGTTATCTTACTAAGTTCCCTAGAATTCTAAATTGAACCCTATTCTAGAGTGTTCTAGAGCTTCTAATTCAGTTATCAAAGATCCCCTATTCTGCATTGCCCTATCTACCCTTGACTTAACCTGAGAATTTCCAATCCAAACCCCATCCCCTAACCCTAGTCTACTAACTCTAGTCAGCCTTGTTAACTGACCAAACAACCATACTAACTAGGGATCAATCAGCTATAACCAAACAAAGTTTAACATTCGAGCTAATAACTCTAAATGAACACTAATTATCCTATAGTGAATTAGGCATTAACTAACAAGTAAAAGTGGAAACTAAAGTATAATTCATGTAAAAAGTCATGCGCAGAATCGAAATTAAACTATTTGATAAAAGCAAAACTAGAGAACTAACCACTGGGTTAAACTAACAATATAAAAAAATTAACAAAATTTAGACTTTAAGTCAGAAATCGTGCACACAGACTCAGACAAACGGAAACCAAACTAGAGCTAAAAAATTACAAAATCAATTAAACAAGAAAAAAAAGAAAAAGAATAGAACCTCATCTATTTGGTCTTCAAAAATCCGGCTAACTCCCAAAGTTCAAAACCGGCCATCTTTGGTGAGACTTGAGTGTTATTGACGCTGAATTCCTCATGCGGGAGATGAGAGAATCACATGGTATGAATTTGACAAGATTTGGGAATTTAGGATTTTGACCGAAAACTTTAAATCGATATTCAAAGAGTTTCGGTCAGATTTGAGTGACGGGGTTTGGGGGGTTTGATAGAGGAGGACAAGGTGGTTCTACGGTGTTAATTTGGTGGTGAACGGAGAAGGTTGAGTTTTGGCTGGAAAACTTTGGTTGGAGATTCGACGAGTTTGGTTGGGGTTTGAGGGAAACGGGTTGTGGATCTGTAACGAGGAGAAGGAGAGGAATAAGGGGTGTAGTTTTGGACGTAAATGGAGGCCGACCGCCGTCGTAAGGCGATTTCCGGCGGAGGAGGGCGGCGTTACAGAGGGGTACGAGGAAGATGAAATATGTTTTAGGGTTAATGGATTTTCAGACACTTTTATCAACTATGTCAAATAAATTTGGACCGTTGGATTGTGGGCAATGGATGGTCAAGATTGATTGATGCCCAAAACGGCGTCGTTTTGATTTTTAGAATGGCTGGACCGGACCAGGGGTTATAGGGTTGGGTCAATGAGATGGGTTTGAGGTGTTTTGAGGGGTTTTGGGCTCAATTTGGCCCAAGACTGATGGCCTGATTTGTTTCAATTCAATTATTCACTTTCTTTGTGTTAGTTTTCTTTTCTTTTCTTTTCCCCTTTTATTTATTTGTTTTATGTATTTCTTTGCAAAATTAAAACTAACAAAAACCTACTTTAAACTCCAAAATTTAGACTAACTAATTTTCTAAAAATAAACTAAATCCTAATTTGACAGGAAACTAAACCAAAATGTAAAATGTAAAATTAAAAATTGTAAAAGGACTAACTCTGTTATTTTCTTTATTTTTAAGCAATTCTAACTACTACTTAACCCTAAAATGTGGAATTAAACCTTAAACAAATGCCAAGTGTATTTTCGTATATTTTCATATGAACTAAATGCACAAATAAAATGCAAACAATTAACAGAAAGTAACACAAAAATTCACAAAAATTGCAAAATAATGAAAGAAATTATTTCTTTTGAATTTTTGGGAGTAATTCAGATAGGGCAAAAATCACGTGCTCACAGCTGCCCCTCTTTGCTCGGGAACACGAAGAGTTTTCGCGCAAAGATGAGTGAGCGGACTCGAGCGATTTTTGCCCGTTCGAATACCCCGTATGAAGCATTTTTGAAAGATTTGACCGCACCCTGCTTCTGAGGTTGCCTACATATCCTTGGCTAAAAATGAATCAGGTCAGTGTAGTTCAGGAAGGTTTGGTAGCTGGGACTACCAGGAGCTGTAATTTCACTGCTGTTGTTGCTGCTACTGCTCGCTGACCTCCTTATTACACCGTGTCAAAATAAAAAGAAGCTAGCCTAAGCTATGATCTATGAATTACAAAAGAGGTCCTATCTATGTCTTCAAATTTGCTCTTGTGTTGCCTTGAACTTGTATCTTTCCGATGGAATTCTTGCGTTGTTGCCTTGCGTTGTGATCGGAGATGTTTTGCCATTTCTCCGAGTGATACTTGACTGCTGAAATTTGAAATATATGCCTCTATTCTCCAGGTGGGCTCCTGATTGCTGACACTTGAAAAGTATTCCCTTGTTCTCTAGGTGAGCTCCTGACTGCAACAAAATAGACAAACAAAGAAAATTTTCTGCCCCAGTTTGGTGGCTGGGCACATCATGTTATCAAATATTNAACTTGAAATGTATTCCCTTGTTCTCCATATGGGCTCCTGACTACTGAACTTGAAAAGTATTCCCTTGTTCTCTAGGTGGGCTCCTGACTGCAACAAAATAGACAAACAAAGAAAATTTTCTGCCCCAGCTTGGTGGCTGGGTAGATTCGTGAGTTGTTAGCAAAATGTAAATCACCTAAGCTATTGATGCAATGAGAGTAAAACTAAATACTTGATTGGAATGTATGATCCTGTGAGTAACACCAAGGACATTTGACTTAGCAAATTCATCATACTAAGATTTAGATCCTAGGAGAAAATTCACCAGACTAGGTCTTTTGTTATCTTGCTATCTTAGGAGAAAGCTTCATCAGACTAAGATCTTTATTCTAGGAGAAAGGTCATCAGACTAGGTTTTCTATCTTAGGATAAAGATTCATCAGACTAAGATTTTGATCCTAGGAGAAAGTTCATCAGACTAGGTCTCCTATCTTAGGAGAACAATTCATCAGACTAAGATTTTGATCCTAGGAAAAAATTCGTCAGACCAGGTTTTCTATCTTAGGAGAACAATTCATCAGACTAAGATTTTAATCCTAGGAGAAAATTCATCAGATTAGGTCCACTTTGTTATCTTATGAGAAATATTCATCAGACTAAGATTTTTATCCTAGGAGAAAGTTCATCAGACTAGGTTTTCTATCTTAGGAGAAAGATTCATCAGACTAAATTTAGATTTGGAGGAAAATCCATCAGACTAGGACTTTTATCCTAGGAGGAAAAAATGTGAAAAGCAACGACAGCATTTTATGCACACTAGCAAGACAGGCAAGGGCACGGATTTGAGAAACTTCCCTTTTGTTGGCTCTCCTCTTCTTCCTTTCTCTTTTTCTTTCTTTTCTTCTCTTTTTCTTCTTATTGTTGACCCAACTTTCTTGCGCTGCTTTGTTCCTGTTTCAAACGAAGAAAACTTGTGAGTTTAAAATGTGGTGGTTGGTTTGTGGCCTTGAACTTTGAGGGCCGCTGCTTCTGCATTTGCCAAGGTGACTGATTTCCACTTGGGGACCTTGCTTGTTTATGGACTAACCCCTTTCTCTGTCATCCTCACCACATAAAATGCCTTCTCCGTTCAGACCTGATATCCTCTATTTGTTGTATTGCATGAACTGGCCTCTCCCCAACTTTTATGTCATCATATGAATCCCAAAACACGTCTATTGCTCCCACTCTGTGTGTATGATGTTCTTTCTCGGCTTAAACACTGGCTTCGGCCTTGAGGTTTATTGCCCCTTCACTTGTCATGATAACTAATTCCATTCGAAGATCTTGCTTGTTTATTGACTAACCACTTTCTTTGCTACCCTTGACACGGAGAATACCTCTGATCCGTTTACCAAAACACCCTCCATCTGTTGCATGGTTCCTGAATTGAGACGTATCAAACCCTTGTATTTCTCACAAATCCCAAGGCACGTCAATTGCCACCCACTCAAGATGTTCTTTCTTAACTCAAACCCCTGGTCCGGTCCTTGAGGTCTACAATTCCCCTATTGGCTATGATAACTTTGACTTCTGCTTGGAAAGTCTTGCTCGTGACTGGTTTACCACCCTTTGTCAATCCTATCACAGGAAGTACCTTTGATCTGTTCAACCTAACCCTTCATCCGTTTCATTGTTCATGAACTGATATATACCAAGCCTTTGCATGTCACAAAGATCCCAGAGCATGTTGATTATTGACATCCCAGTGCTCTTGTAGTTTTTCCTGACTTGTGACACTTTGATGTGCTAGCCAGACCCCGTTTTGTGCAATTAGAAAGCCGGTGGCAGATTTTGAAGTCATTTCTCACTTGTTATGACCAAACATACTCGGGAGGAGGAAGTAAGCAATAGACAAGGAACAAAGTGAAGGACAAAGGAAAGAGATGATTCCTAATAAGAAAACTACAAAGTAGAAACCTATCGGAGGTGGATACCGACTCTAACGACCTTGACATGCACCTGCAGCCTATTCTGTTTAGCAAACCTGATGTTCAGCTCTTGTTGTACCTTTCGCCATGAAACTGGGCTTCAATACTCCGCTTACCCGATCTGATTCACAATCCTTATTCGACTTGTAGTGCCCGTAGGGTTTTCACCATCAAGCCTCTCTCATTTTGGTCTTTCTCTCAACTCATCGTCGCCTTATGGTGCCCGTGAAGGTTTTTACCAATAAAACTCTCTCATTTTGTTTTCTCTCAGCTTTCATCGCCTTGCGGTACCCGTGAGGGCATTTATCATCAAGACTCTCTCATTCTTCATTTCCCTTGTTTGGACCGGAGTGTTGCCCCTGATATGGTTCACCTCTACTCGCTTGACTCGGCATCTCTCGAAGATTGATCAGAAGGTCTTTCTTTGGACCGTAATGTGAGCTTTTGGGTAGGGTTAGAAAGAAATGGTATTAAAGTCTCAAAACAATTTAATCATGGGTTCAAAATTACAACTTTCGGAATCGGATTTCCCACAACAACCACAACTTCTGCCCCAGTTTCCTTCTTGGGGGCTTTGGACTTTTATTTTGGTGTGACTGAACCTCAGAGAGAGGCTGCCTACGTACCCTTTCGTGATCAAGTCAAACGTAGTTCAGGCCATAACACTACTTCGTTGTTGCGATCTTTTCCTTTCTTTTTCTTTCTCTTCTTTTCATTTCTTTTCTTTTCCTTCTCTTTTTCTTTTTATTCTTTTCTTTTCTCTTTTTTTTCTCTTCTTTTTTCTTTTTTTTTTCTCTTATTTTTCTTTTCTTTTCTTTTTCTTTTCGCTTCTTTTTTTTTTCTTTTTAACTATTTTTCTCTTGCTTCTCCACTTACTTTCCCCGATCGGGTTGATGAGTTTTATTATTGATTCCGAAAGAGGGGTATGCAAGAAAATAAATAAGGCTCAAAAGGGGTAACAATGGATAAAGTGTTTGGATAGCAGAACAAAATGCCTTCGTCATTTTAATCTCCAAAATATGCCAAGTATAAACTACAGAATTAAACAATCATGAGGAAAACATTCATAACATCTTTTGATTGCACCAAAATTAATAACCATATCCATACATTTGCCTTCTACATTTGTCAATTACCTAGAACCATTGGACAACAATCTCGGTACCACGAACGCCACCTGTAAACTTGGGGCAAACTTGCCTTTGGCTTCAAACCGATGTGGCATGATGCATTTCAACAGTATATCTTTATGTTTTATCTGCCCCCAGTTTCACACAATTTGAGCTCGAAGTGATCTCAAAATGCCCTTACTCATTTCCCTCGAATGTCCTTACATCTTCAACATTGTTTCATTGCTTCATCACTAAACTGACTTTTAAAACCAGGCTAAGAATTATACGTGCATATCATGTCACTAGAACCAGCATGAAAAGGGTTGTAACAAGAGAGGAGAACCAAACAAAATGACTAGAAATGGCAGGAAACAGAGAATTGCATTAGACAGACGGTAAGAGAGTTTGGACTACAAAGCAAGCACATTAGACTAGGGTTACAACCTCTGAACAAACCTAGACAGCACTAAACAAGATATTACGACTAAACAAACAAAGCAAAGTGAAAGGATAGAAGAGTTTGAGTCACAAGATAATTTCCGGATTACAACCCTGAAAGTAACCCGGACAACAGAAATGACAACAAAATAAACCGCCAAAAACTTCATTCTGACTGACCAAGAAATGGAGCGTCTCCCCAATTACCAAGCACGGCATCTTTAGTCACTGATTTTCACACCAATGTTGCTGGAACCATCACAAGTCTTCATCACGTTGTTCTTAGCAAACTGCTTTTGGGTTCTTTTTGCCGGCTCGTTCTCACGATCAACCTCTGATAGCGCTGAAACCTTAGTAGCATGTGGACCTCCAAGAATCTCAGAAGATTTCTCATGTTCCTTTTCGTAATAAATCATACCCGCCATATACGTCTCATTGTGCACTGGAGATGGACTCTGGCTAGTGTTTGCTGCATCTGGACTTTACACGACAGTGTCGCCTGCATCAATAAGCTTCTGAATCGCATTCTTCAGATTCTAACATTTCTCTATGTCGTGCCCCAGGGCACCTGAGCAATATGCGCACCTTTGAGAAGGATCAAACTTCTTTGGAAGATGGTTCATCATTTTTATCTTAATCGGCTTCAACATGTCCAATGTCCTTAACCTCTGGAACAGACTGGCGTATGATTCTCCCAACGGAGTGAGGGTTTTCTTCTTCCGTAACCTCTCATTCTTAAATGCTGGATTGGGCTGAAAACCTGATCCGGGGTGTTTTTGGTAGGCTCGCGGGGGTAGATAGGCATTTTTTAGAGCTGGGTACTGAGAATGTGATGTGCGACTTTGAGATTTCTGTGGAGAGAAGTTGCATCGGGGAGGGTCATCTAGTGTGCAAGGATAACCACGGGGACGATGTTGAGGCTGGAAGTGTCGATCAGGAAAACCTATCGGGTCGTCTTTTCTGTTCCTTTTTCTTCCAACCAAGCTTACCAGGACGTTCTGAATAGCCTCCGAACAACTCACGATTTTGCTTGACTTGATCCCTTCTTCTACTAGCTCCCCCATTTTTAACACATCATTGAAAGGTTTTCCCAAGGCCGGGATCAAATGACTGTAGTAGGTGGGTCCTTGGGCCTGTAGAAAAAGCTCAACCATTTCTTCTTCACTAATCGGGGGATTGACTCGAGCGGCTTGCTCCCTCCATCTGAGCCCAAACTCACTAAAGCTTTCCTCCGGCTTCTTTTCCATCCGGGATAGCGAGGAGCGGTCTGGGATAACACTCGATTTGCATTGAAATTATTGGACAAAGTCTTAAGCCATGTCACCCAATGTAAGCCACTTATAAAAATCTTGACGTGTATGTCAGTCCAAAGCTGCCCCAACCAAGCTCTCAACAAAGTATGCTATCATCAAATTATCTCTCTCCAACGATCCTCATTTCGTTGCAATAGACACTTAGGTGGGCTACCGGGTCTCCACGCCCATCGTACAAGTTAAATTTTGGTATTTTGAACCCTTCGGGTAGGTGGGCGTCGTAGGGAACAATCAGTTCTTTGCAAGTCATGCTACCCTGGCCTTCCATTCTCTGCTTGTCCCTTAAAGACTGCTCTACGCTTTTCAGCTTCCTGGGTATCCCATCTCGCCCTTCTCTTCCTGTAACCTTTTCATTTCTAGCATGAAGCTCATCCCAGGAGCTCTTCTTGTATGAATCAATGACCTTGTGGGCAACCTCTGGGGGGTGATATTGGGCATTACGAGCTTTGAGTGGGTATTCATTGTTTGGGGTAGTGGATATGACAGGAGGGCGATTTTGGGGAGAGGTAACTGGATGATTAGTGATGGAGCTACTGGGGTGGTTGGGCAAATTGTGATAAGCGAGTGTATCTGGATAATATGGAGGATCATCCAGCGTTGTGTTTGGAGCTTGGGTAAGGGCAGCAGCCGGAAAAATTGATGGCGGCGGGGGTGGTGCCTTCCCAGTCATCCAGGCCTGATACATGTCTTCCATGTGTTGTCTTAATATCTGCACCTCTTCAACCAACCCATTATCCCATTCAACCAACTGCTGTCGGGCACCGGTATCAACCAACTCAGTTCTATTGTTGTTTGACATTGCCTCTTGTCCTTTCCAAGAAGACAACCACCTTTCTGGAATGACATGATAAAATGAAACCATCATGTTAGCGTTAGAGCATTTAACATATTGGTACCTGCACATTTGGGGAGTGAATGCACCTAAGCGGTTAACAGTTCCTATTATACTTTTGATCGATCGCATACGTCGTCCCGGCCTTTTCCTTAATTCCAATTGCAAACTTTCTCTTTCTTTGTTTTTTTTTTCTTCTTTTCACTCTTGCCTTTGTCTTCTCTTGTTCCTATTCTCTCCTTCTTTCTTGTTTTTCTGCTCTTTTCTTTTCTTTTTTCCTTTTGTGTTGTTTTTCCTCTCCTTTCATTCCACTCTTTTTTTCTTTTGGTTATGATCGAATCCTATAGAGATTGCCTACATATCATGACCCCGCATGAATCAGACCAAGCGTAGTTCTTCCAAATTAAATGCAAAAATAAAGAGATAATTTTTGGGATTTTTTTTCAAATCTTCATTAATAAACGCCGCTTACAAGTGATACTAGACTATTTATTTTTCGAAAAGGGAAAAATTACGAAATAGACTTAAAAATAAAATACAGACTCGATGACTAGGAATACATCAAAGCTTCAAATCCTGGGGTCCGCGGGGCATTACTCGGCATCGCCATAGGCCTGCGCAAGACTGAGAAGGTTTCAATGTCAACTGTAGGCTATTTAAAGAAAACTGACCATGTAATGACTTATTGTGACAAAAAAAAAGTGGCTATTTTCAAAAATATTTATTCTAAGAAAATAAAGACTCGGCTTTGCAAATACGGCCTTTCGGCACTTCCGAAAGGGAGATTTTAAGGTTGTGCCCGCAAACCGTTTTAAAATGACTCAGGGTGGCTGTTCTTGCAAAAATATCCTTCCGGCGCTCTTTTGGGGATATTCGGCTTATTTTTAACAAGAATGGCGTCACTCGACTTATTTTGACAAAAATTTAAAATTTTGACATTATTTGGCTATTTTTGAAAAGGGGTGGTTGGACCCGATGAGGGTTGCCTACGTATCTCGCATCCGGTGAGAATCAACCCAGCGTAGTTCGGACAAACTTGCCAAAATCAAAGCTATTTTGAACAATTTTCTTTCTATTTTTTCAAAAAAAAATTTCTCTTTTTTTGTTATTTTTAAAAAATCCGGCAGCATTTCGGTACTACTTGGGTATTGGTTTTTTTTAAAACAAATGGTACCCTTACTTAGTCCTAACACTGCCATTTTTCATAATTTTGCATTCATTATATGCAAGTCGGTCACCATGCGAAGCCGAGCAAATAAATGCGCAAGTAGCACGTAAGATGCATCAGGATGGTCAATTCAATTCAAGTCACCTGTCCTAGACGGACCCAACCCCTGTGTTGAGTCCCCTAAGTCAAATGCACATTATGCAAACAAGCGTCCTACTAGGGATCCAGCATGAGGTTATTGTTCTTCTAAGTTTAACCCTAGGTTTATTGGTCTAGACCTGGCTTACTCGAGCGGACAACTCGGGCCGAGGGGGAGGCAGCGTACCGGGGATACAGAAGCTCCGCCGGATTAGCAACTTATCCAAACCTCGTTCTAAATTGGAAAAGACCCTAAACAGAAGAGAAGCTACACGAAGTGCACCCTTCCCCATGATGCAGAAGACTCAGAGAGAGGAAAGGATTCACGATGGTTTATATACAATTTAACAAATATCAAAAATGGTAAAACATTTAGCACATATAGCATGGAACATGTAGAAAAATCAGATAAAGCCAAATATAACAATTTAACTGAGCTCGAATTCTTGAACCCTGAACCGAAATTCTAGGTTCTTGTCCCCAGCAGAGTCGCCAGAGCTGTCACACCTCCTTTTTCTACTACTACACCCCCGTGAAGGGTATAATAAAAGGAGTTTTTCCAATTAAAGGACAATCGAAACGGGATTCGTTTATTAAGAGATTCAGATTCGCCACTTGGGAGATTTATGATGTCCCAAGTCACCGGTTTAAATCCCGAATCGAGGAAAGGGTTTGACTCTGTATTACAGTCGCGAACCAGAAATCCGGGTAAGGAATTCTATTAACCCGGGAGAAGGGGTTAGGCACTCCCGAGTTCCGTAGTTCAAGCACGGTCGCTCAACTG
Organism: Nicotiana glauca; assembly: GCA_026770625.1. Classification (NCBI taxonomy): domain Eukaryota; kingdom Viridiplantae; phylum Streptophyta; class Magnoliopsida; order Solanales; family Solanaceae; genus Nicotiana; species Nicotiana glauca. The sequence goes on from MU716483.1 coordinate 40,392, forward strand.
CTATATAAATCTGATTTCTATACATGTTAAAACCTATAGTGCAATTTTAGAATTAGTTACCGCTTCCAATCAATTTTTAAGAAAGTGAACGTCATTTAAGAACGTGTTTTTGGATCACATCACATGAAATGCACCCGGATCCTCGACACATTTTTATTCAACGTTTTGGGATTTGGATTTGGGTTGCATGAAATGCACACCCGTATTTAAGAAGGTAAAATTATTTAAAGCGCGCCTAAAGCGACTAACGGGTTATTATCTTTGCAGAGGGCCGTGAAATTCGCTAAACGGAATGCCTCAAATTCTAATTATTTGAATATAAGCATTTAGTGAGGGCCCCGCAATTTATGCGTTTTGTTTGGCGAGGCTCATCTCATTTTATTTAAAGGCCATCCTAGAGCAAACTACAGTTTTCTGTTTAAATTTGTCTCTAAAGAATCCTAGTAAATTAATGTTATAAAATTCGGACTTCAAGTTCAAGTCCGGGCTCAAACAAAAGGGCAAGCCTTTTAGTTTGGACCCGCTACCTAACTCGAGAATCTAATTTTACAAATTAGTCTTAATGAACTTAAGGGAATTTAGGCCTCCAGCATATTTGGGCTTCAAAACTGATTCAGCCGAGCCCATGAAGAACAGCCCAATAAAAGGTCTAGATTTTGCTTGCAGAGAGTTAGGTGGACTGGGCCTGCGATAAGCCCAATAGCGGATGCCAGTATCATTTTTTGGGCTGGTTAACATCTTAACGGGCGGTTACATATATGGATTCAAATTAAAGATCAAATCAACCAAACGTCGGGTTAATCTAAGAAGTAACTGACTTTGAAATTAATTTTTTGTTAGTATTGATTCGGATTGACGAGGCACAATCAGTTAGGCTAGCGATCCAACATATCAGTCTATATTGCCAGTTTAATCCTCAGATTCATATGATATCATATTCGACCTTCTGTCAACTGCTCATAACAATCAAGTATCCAACTATTGATTAAGAAGGGAAATATATGATTTCAAAGGCATTTCTTCATTCAGAACATTTCCAATCAAAACTAACACAATGAATTGACTTATATTATATTAAGGCTCAGGTTAGACCAATAATTATCGATTCAATAACCTCAAACAAATCCAATTCCTGTTACAAACCAAAGTTAATCTATACTAGATAATTGTGCATCAATTAATATCTAACTATGGACATGCGAGAATCCAGACATACAGGGACTTAAACATCCAATGTCAACTCAATTAACTCTACTTAAACACACACTGAAGTTCAACACAGCCCTAGATAATCGAACTAGTACTGAAAATCCACTAACAATTTATCAACAGTCTACTGACAGTCCATAGTCTCATTAATACATCTGAAATTCTGGTTCAAATGAATCAATCATAAGAAATTTCTAAACTAAGCGATAACGGTAAGAGTTCATGTGTAAGAATGCGTTTCTTTATCATTTTTACTTCAAACTTGTGGTGTACAGGTGAAGGTAATCTTCAGCATCACCTGAGCATGAGAAAATACCTGGATTACAATGAAATAAAGGAGAAGAGGAGGGTCAGCAGCAATTTGATGAACCAAAAGCAAACAGCATGTCACAACAGCTCAAAATCAGCCTCAAACCCAGGTTCAAAATGCAAACGAAATCCAGCAAACCATATAACCAGCAAACACACCAAACTTTGACTCAAACGACCCAAATTCAACTCGAAATTGAAGCCAAACCACTTCTGAAGTTTCAGTAATTAAGATTCAAGCTTGGAACTAGAATCAATGCCTAAAACTCCAATTAACCTAAAAAATGCAATGAAACAGTGCTCTTTTTTTATTTTCTATTCTATTTTTTATTTTTTTTTGGTTTTTGGGGTAGAATCTAAGATCTAAAAAGGAGTTTGAACTTTTATTGTTTTGAAATTCAAACTTTTAGGCTCAGATCTGTAGAGAGGGTTTTTGGGGGGTGATTTTGGGGTTCAAAAGACTTGTTAATGAAGGCAAGGGGGCTGCCTTTTATACGCAAATTTTAGGGGGAAGCTTCTAGATCCCCCTCACACTTTTCCCCCTCTTTTATTTTCAGATTTTATTCCTTAGTCCCTAATTTACTGACTTGTGTTTGAAGTTATCTTACTAAGTTCCCTAGAATTCTAAATTGAACCCTATTCTAGAGTGTTCTAGAGCTTCTAATTTAGTTATCAAAGATCCCCTATTCTGCATTGCCCCATCTACCCTTGACTTAACCTGAGAATTGCCAATCCAAACCCCATCCCCTAACCCTAGTCTACTAACTCTAGTCAGCCTTGTTAACTGACCAAACAACCATACTAACTAGGGATCAATCAGCTATAACCAAACAAAGTTTAACATTCGAGCTAATAACTCTAAATGGACACTAATTATCCTATAGTGAATTAGGCATTAACTAACAAGTAAAAGTGAAAACTAAAGTATAATTCATGTCAAAAGTCATGAACAGAATCAAAATTAAACTACTTGATAAAAGCGAAACTAGAGAACTAACCACTGGGTTAAACTAACAATATCAAAAAATTTACAAAATTTATACTCTAAATCAGAAATAGTGTACATAGACTCAGACAAAAGAAAACAAAACTAGAGCTCAAAAATTACAAAATCAATTAAACAAGAAAAAAAAAAGAACAGAACCTCATCGATTTGATCTTCAAAAATTCGGCTAACTCTCAAAGTTCAAATCCGGCCATCTCTAGTGAGACTTGAGTGTTATTGACGCTGAATTCCTCATGAGGGAGATGAGAGAATCACATGGTATGAATTTGACAAGATTTGGGAATTTAGGGTTTTGACCGGAAACTTTAAATCGATATTCGAAGAGTTCCGGTCATATTTGAGGGACGGGGTGTGGGGGGTTTGATAGAGGAGGACAAGGTGGTTCTACGGTGTTAATTTGGTGGTGAACGGAGAAGGTTGAGTTTTGGCCGGAAAACTTTGGTTGGAGATTCGACGAGTTTGGTTGGGGTTTGAGGGAAACGGGTTGTGGATCTGTAACGAGGATAAGGAGAGGAATAAGGTATGTAGTTTTGGACAGAAATGGAGGTCGACCGCCACCGTGAGGCGATTTTCGGCGGCGGTTCCAGGCGGAGGAGGGCTGCGTTACAGAGGGTACGAGGAAGATGAAATATTTTTTAGGGTTAATGGATTTTCAAAAACTTTTATCAACTATGTCAAATGAATTTGGACCGTTGGATTGTGGGCAATGGACGGTCAAGATTGATTGACGCCCAAAACGGCATCGTTTTGATTTTTTGAATGGCTGGACCGGACCAGGGGTTATAGGGCTGGGTCAATGGGATGGGTTTGGGGTGTTTTGAGGGGTTTTGGGCTCAATTTGGCCCAAGACTGATGACCTGATTTGTTTTAATTCAATTAATCACTTTCTTTGTGTTAGTTTTCTTTTCTTTTCTTTTCTTTTCCCCTTTTATTTATTTATTTTATGTGTTTCTTTGCAAAATTAAAACTAACAAAAACTACTTTAAACTCCAAAATTTAGACTAACTAATTTTCTAAAAATAAACTAAATCCTAATTTAACAGGAAACTAAACCAAAATGTAAAATTAAAATTTGTAAAAGGACTAACTTTGTTATTTTCTTTATTTTTAAGCAATTCTAACTACTACTTAACCCTAAAATGTGGAATTAAACCTTAAACAAATGCCAAGTGTATTTTCGTATATTTTCATATGAACTAAATGCACAAATAAAATTCAAATAATTAACAGAAGGTAACACAAAAATTCACAAAAATTGCAGAATAATGAAAGAAATTATTTTGTTTAAATTTTTGGGAGTAATTCATATAGGGCAAAAATTATGTGCTCACACTTCCCACATGTCATACCTATGGGCAATGATATGTAGGCCATATATGACTGTAAAAGCAATTTTTTGGTAGAACTACTGTTTTCAACTATTCCATGTATGTATTGAGTATGTTTCTGAATCAGAGTGAACTGGATACTAGTAGTATCCCATAGAATCCATATTCTCCCTTTTTCAGTTGCTGAGCTATTAGAACACCAGCTCCAACCAGGTGCACATTTACTTATGATCTCGTTTTCTTTATTTGACTGTACTCTATGTTCTACTATAGCTATAAGACTAATTTTTTGTTTTTTCAAAGAAGTTTTCATCTCCTTCTGCTTATGTACCTTATTGAATCCCCTCACATTCCAAGTGACTATCTTCATGTAAGCTTTGGATTTGGTGGTGCTTTCCCTTGCCCTTCTCCCATATTATCACCAGCTTTATCATCATTTGCCCAGCTTGTTCTGCCTTCCATTGTTTCCTCTCCTAATGGAGAGAATCCATTATTTGTAGTGAGTATCTGCTGAGTTGGGCTTACCATTCCTCCTCTTCCTTTAGCTTTTGTCCATTCTTGTTGGTCTGTCGTTTTCTGCAGATCATTCTGACTCTCTTGGGTTATCTGCTTGCCTGTATCCTTCACTACCTGTTTTGTTGGCCCTACTGCCACCCATTGAGTTATTGGCTTCTTTGGTTGCTGCAGAATACCATTTTCATTGCCATTCCCCCCTTGTTGTTTAAGCATTGCTGGTCTTTTGTGCTGCTGCTCACCTTTTGTATTATTTTTGACTGCTTCAGTTTTCCCTTGTTCTTCCTCACAATTATGTCCCACCATCAAGCATTTTTTACAATAATTTGGCATCCAGTCATATTCTACCAATTGCTCAAACTCCTTTCCTGTAGGGTCTTGTACCTTATTGCTTTTAGGCAACTCCTTACTGATATCCATTTCAATAAGAACTCGAGCATAGGAAATTCTAGAAGCATTACTTGTACACTCATAAGCATATATAGGAGAGCCCAGACCACTAGCAATTCTACTTAGAGTAACCTTTCCCCAACAGTTCAAAGGAAAGTTAGGGAAACTCACCTATACAGGAATGGTTTTCAAAACTTCATCATACAGGTTGAAATCTTCTGACCACGATTTGAGGATCAGTGGATTTTCTCCCAGTTTATATAGCCCTGAGTATAAGACTGCATTCTTATCATCCATGCTACTGAATAGTATAACGAAATAACCCTCACTGTGATAAAAGATTGCAGGTTTTGCAACAAAATTCCACTGAGTAGCTACAAATCTCTCCATGGCTCATATAGAAGGTGAGTTTCCAATGACATATATTACTATCGCCTGTTGCCATTTTGCATTTTCCACTTCCATTTCCTCCTTTTGCAACTGAACTTTTTTGACTCCATCCTGGATAATCGGAGGTATGTACATCAGATCCATTCCTCTTGCAGCCATTTTGTTCCCCATGAATAGATTTGTCCATTTTTCTCCTTCTGCCCAATTTCTGCTTTGACTGCCTCTGGATCTGTTGATTTTGGTGGACTCTAAATCTGGGTTTGTTGTTCTTTCAAGGTCTTTGAGTTGCTCATTTCCTCGAGGTTGCTCTTCTCCTTCACACTATCTGGTTCTTTCATTGGTGTAACAGTAACCAATGGAACAGTGTTCACTCCGGAATTTTCCATTCCTATCTTCCCATCAGCTAGTTGAGGTGTGGTAGTCCTCATATTAGGGCTCAAGAGTCCCAGATCCTGTATTAATTTGAGTTGCATGTTGTTTAATCCTGCAGAATTTGCCGAGCTCGCTGGACAACTTAGGGCAATTTTTTGTGGATCATCTTCACAATTTCTCCCCGAATTTCCAGATCTACTTCCTGATGCTATGAATTCAGCTAGCTAGACCTTAGTTACCATCTTCTTTGGCCGTCCCCTCCCTATTGCTGATCAGCGCAAGGTAGCATGCAAGCAATCGTGCACCGAGAGTGAAAGTTTTTACCCTTCAAGTTAAAAACTACTCTTCTAGTATTTTTAAATACACTAGTATCTATATAAAAAAAAGGGAAATAAAAAGGTAAGGTGGTACCTCTTTTTGGCCAAGAAACCCATTTATTTTATTTTATATTTTTTTTCTGACCTTCTCCCCTTTATTCTTAGCACTTTCATTCAATTAAGAGGCCATATAATTCCCTCTACTAAATTTTATGTAACGGTGCATCCTTTCTTAATTCCTTTATTTTTCTATTTATTTTATTGTAAGAAACGGTTCATGCATTACTCAATTAATGAGGACCACATCCATTTATGCATGTATGTGAATCATTGTAGCTCTTATTTTCATTGGTGTAATTCTGCTTTGTCTGTATTGTTTGTTGGACGATGTATGAGGTCTATTTTTTAAGAAGTTATTGTGTTTCTACTGCTCAGTCAATCATCTCTGATGAGTAGCAATAGAAAAAGGTTGGGGCTCATGACTTGAGTGGACCAATGGCCAAAGGATTTTCATTTCCTGCCTGCAGGCTGCAAGTCTTGCTTTTGAAATCTGGAAAATTATTGCTCGGCTATAATCTTACAATGTTTGAATTCAAAGGCTGAAAGTATTACTTTTGATGATCTCGAAGATTACTTCTCTGTTGGCTCTAATGTAACAATATCTGAATTCAAAGGAATTAATTCCTTCTCTTATGTAATGTCTTATTTAATGAGAAAACGATATCGTAAAGAAAATGCAACAACAAATGATGGAGAAAGGCATATCGTCATTAGGGGTGAAAAAATAGGGGTTCGATAAATTAAGAAGAAAAGAATGGTGTTGCTCACTTATTTGCTTAAAACAAAAATATAGATGATATTCTTATGTGACTTTTGGTTTAGTATCTGAAAACTTAAACTTTATAAAAGGCCTTTGGTTGAAGTTATAATTTGTTCTGTTACGATAATCTTTTGAAAGGAAAAAAAATAGACATACTAAATCAAAAGAGGCCTTTTTTGCGCGGATAAATTTACTAGTTTATACAATAAACCAAGAGTCGTATATATGGAAGCATGCTGAAAACGGTAAGTTCTCTCATACGATATGGCAAAGTATAACATGAAATGGGACTTCCCAACAAGGGACATATCAACAGTTCACTAAAAGTTTCCTCATAAAAGAGCTCAACCTTACTTTCAGTTACCTCTTCATGAGAAAGAAGATCACTAACCTATATCTAGGTAGCCTAAATCACACACATAGATGCATGGAGTCTTGCCTAATGCTTTATTGTTCTTCTATAACATAAATTGACAAAATATTATTACTGCTAAGTGAGAAGATTGCATTAAGCCTGAGAAAGCACAAGCCTCTACCGTCTTACTTTGTACAACTTCATAACTCAACACTTGTATTACCTATGCATCGTATGTGGCATTGGATACGTCATCGGAGAACCAGGAACAACTGCCCCAGCATGTGGAGGCCGGACACCATATGCCATATGTGTTGATGGTGGAAGATTCACTGGCGTGCCAACTGCAGAAACAAAGGGTCCTCCTATTGGTTGTCCAATGCTAGTTGCTCCATATATACCAACGGCAGGAGGAGGAGCTGATGCAGATGTTGGTTGTTTGCTCTGTTTGCTAGAACTTCCTGCAGCAGAACCATTTGATTGGCCAGTAATCGGACCTTGAGGCAATGAAACTTCTCCAGTGTTAACACTGGTAATGTCATGTATGCTTGACCGTCTCCTATCCCTATTCATAGAATTTAAGCGTATGAAGTATTTTTGAGCATGACTGGCCACTTGTGTAGGAGTACGCGTCACAACAAAATTTCGTGAAATACTTCGCCAATCACCTTTCCCGTATTTGTCCAAACCAAGAAGGAACAATCTGTTTTCAGAACCATGAAGAAAAAGGCATTTATGAGATCAATTGCTACTTCTGCTTCAAAGACAAGAGTTAGCTTCAACAGACACAAATAACACAGCAGTAAAAAAAGACAAGAAAGAAAACAAGTCTTTCAGATTAATGCACCACTTTTCAACTTTGTCATAGAGCACATTGCACACAAGAAAGCTCACCAAGCATCGCATGAAAGAATATATTTTTCAGGTAAACTAAGAAAGGAAAGAGATTGACATAAAAATTGTTTGTTCAACGGTTCTCAAAAAGCAAAAATGTCATTGAGATTATATATTTTCACTTCCAGTCAAGATCTCCCATGTCCAGAAGATGAAAGTGGCAGAAATAAGGATGTTGAGATGGATGTGCGGGCACACTAGGCTGGATAAGATTAGGAATCAAGTTATTCGGGAAAAGTTGGGAGTGGCTCCGGTGGAGGACAAGATGCGGGAAGCGAGACTTAGATTGTTCGGACATGTAAAGAAGAGAGGTGTCGATGCCCCAGTAAAAAGGTCTGAGAGGTTGGTCGTGGAGGGCCTAAGGAGAGGCAGGGGCAGACCGAGAAGTATTGGGGAGAGGTGATTAGGCAAGACATGGCAATGCTCCAGCTCACCGAAGACATGGCAATGCTCCAGCTCACCGAAGACATGACCCTTGATAGGAAGGTATGAAAGTCGAGAATTAGGGCAGAAGGTTAGGTAGGCAAGCGTCTTCTTCGTACCAGTAGTTCTAATGCACTATTTAGTGCTAGTCTTGTATTTCTTGTTCTCAGATTCCTGTTATATTACCTGTTGATTTTTGCACTTTGGTTTTCTGATTACCTTGCTGGTATCGCTGCTTATTGTTATTTCCTGCTTTTACCTTTCCTGAGCCTTTTATCCGTTTTACTTTTGTATCTTTTCTGAGCGCAGGGTCTACCGAAAACAGCTTTTCTATTTTCTCAAGGTAGGGGTAAGGACTACGTACACATTACCCTCCCCAGACCCCCATTTGGGATTTCACTGAATTTGTTGTTTTGTTTGTTTGTTTTCCAGAATTCTTTTCGATTCGTTCTGTCAAATACACTTCTCGTCCTGTTATTGCATAGTTCTATCCGGTACAATTTTCTCATGTTATTGCAGATAACAAGGCAAAAACAAAGGGAGATGAAGACAATGATCAAGTTAAAAAATATAAAGCCAGATTAATAGGTCAACATACTTATAGGTTGGAGTTCAGTTGCAAGAGTAATAAACTAACCCTGGCCTAGCTGGAACAACTGCACGAAACTTAACAATTGGTTGACTAGAATATATTTCATTTTCAAACCGGTTTGGCTCCTGTCAATTCAGTTTAATTATCATCTTAAAGCAACCCTAACCTAATAATCTGGATCAAAGAAGTCATGTTAGTTGAGAGAAAAGAGGCTAAACCTAATGATCACATCACACTTGATCCTTGCAACCAACAATTCTGAATTTTCTGATTGAACAAACAAGATCAAGTTTCAGGCAGTTAAGAGTCAGGAACTGGACTAAAAAGAGCCCTGACAAAATACTGGCTTGATAAACTGGAACTATCTCCCAGAGGAGATACAATCGTACACTATAATATCTTTTGAAATAGGAACGTTTTCCTGGATTGCAACTACATAATACGATATAAGGTCAGACCACTGAGAATACAAACGCCACTTATGTATCACATTACCAACAGGAACATAAAAATAACAGATAATCTACTTAAGTAGGCAAAATCATCTCTCTATAATCTACTGAAGTAGGCAAAATCATCTCTCTATAATCTACTTAAGTAGGCAAAATCATCTCGTCTTTGAGAACCAAGTCTATACATTATATAATTAACTAGTGGTAATATGATCATAAAAAATACTTACCCTCTTCTGCATAGATACTAATGTTAGTGCAGGTGGCTTGAACAACAATAACAACAACAATAACAATAACAATAAATCCATTATAATCTCACAAGTGGGGTCTGAGGAAAGTAGTGTGTACGCAAACCTTACTCCTATCTTCAAGAAGGTAGAGAGGTTGTTTCCGGTAGACCCTTGACTTAGGAAAGGTGAAAGGAAAGGCAACAACAATCACACCAATTAGAAAACCAAAGCAAAGATACAAAACAAACACTAGGTACTGCAATTAGAAAGCCGAAACGAAAGCAACAAATAATAACAGAAGTCAAGGAATACGAGAATACACAAATGACACTAAGTCAAGTACAAAAGCTACTGTTACAGACACGGACACATTCGGTTACCTAACCCTTTACCTTTATTCTCAACCTCCATACCTTCTTATCCAAGGTCATGTCCTCAATAAACTGGAGTAAAGCCATATGATGTCTAATTACCTCTCCTCAATACTTCTTCGGCCTGCCTCTCCCTCTCCTTAGGCCCTCTAGGGCCAACCTCTCGCACCTCCTCACCGGTGCATCTGGGCCTCTCCTCTTCACATGCCCGAACCATTTAAGTCTCATCTCCCGCATCTTGTCCTCCACAGGGGCCGCACCAACTTTGTCTCGAATAACATCATTTCTAATTCTATCTAATCCGATATGCCCGCACATTCATCTCAACATGCTCATTTCAACCACCTTTATCTTTTGGACATGAGAGTTCTTGATTGGACAACACTCCGCCACATACAACATAGTCGCTCTGACCACCGCTCTATAGAACTTACCTTTAAGTTTTGGTAACACATTCTTATCATACAAAACACCGACAGCGAGCCTCCATTTCATCCACCCCTCCCCAATACGATGTATAACATCCTCGTCGATCTTTCAATGCCCTTGTATAACTGCTCCAAGGTATTTAAAACTTTCTCTTACGGATGACTTGAGAATCAAGTCTCACGTCATTATCCACTGCCTGAGTCGCACCACTGAACTTGCACTCCAAGTATTCTGTCTTGGTCCTGCTCAACATGAAACCTTTAGACTCCAGGGTCAGCCTCCAAACCTCTAACCCCTCGTTAACACTGCTTCGCATTTCGTCAATCAGTACAATGACATCTGCAAATAATATGCACCATGGCACCTCCCCTTCGAATGTGGCACGTCAGTGCGTCGATCGCCAACGCAAATAGAAATGGGTTGAGGGCTGACCCCAGGTGCAACCTCATCATAACTATTCCGAGTCCCCTTCCACTGTCCTCACTCGAGTCTTAGCTCCATCATACATGTCCTTAATAGCCCTAATGTATGCAACAGGGATACCTCTAGCCTCCAAATATCTCCACATAACCTCCCTTGGCACTTTATCGTAAGCCTTCTCTAAGTCGATGAACACCATATGTAATCTCTTTCTCTTCTTATACTACTCCATCAACCTCCTAACAAAATGAATAGCTTCCGTAGTCGAACATCCTGGCATAAATCTGAATTGTTTTTCAAAATAGTCACAATCCTCATCAACCTCAGCTCTACCACCCTCTCCTAAACTTCATAGTATGGCTAAGTAACTTGATTCCCCAATAGTTGTTGCAACTTTGGATATCACCCTTATTCTTATACAACGGGATCATCGTACTACATCTCCATTCTTCAGGCATAGTGCAAGTGGCTTGAATTGGGAATATTTATGGAGTGCAAAGGCAAGAGAGTGTTATCTATTTCTGTCTTAGATGAAAATCTATATCTATTAAAGAGATAAACAGATAATTAAGCACTTTATATGGTGGAACACCACAAATGTTTCTTACAAGCTAGAAATACATTTTACAAGGTTCATTGAACAATTTTATGTTAAAATGATCACCAGTCAAGACATGCAAAATAATTAGTTGAAGGATTATGTTTGAACTATTTTTGATTTGTGATTGAAGAAACATGTTAGATCCCTTACTCACAAAGGTTCTCTCTATAAACTACTTTTCTACATGACTACAATAACCCAAAGGATAACAATGCCACCACTACCTCCTCCTGAATTGATGATAGCTTAATCAACTCACCTATTTGCCCATATAAGCCATACAAGGCCATATGCCCATACTCCAATGTTGTTTCACTGGAAACAAAAAAAATCTGCTCTCCCTTCATGGACCAACACTTAGATTCGAACCCCTTATATTGCAACTAATTTTTTTTAACCTCCATTTATCTTTGGTGATTGTTTTTACCCTTCCATCTTTTCCCATCTCTGTGGTTAATATCAAATTCAAATGTTCCTAATTCCCTCATCCACTTCTTGTTGTTACATGGGCTTTCAATGATATTATTACTTGGTTTCTCCCTTTTGTTCTTTCAAATTGTTGGAATAGTAGCAGAGCTTCACCTCGAAACATGGGAATTGAGCCCCTAGCCGTTTGCTTAGCATCATTATGTTTTCATCTAATAATATGATACCTTTGTTTTAAATTTGGTGAAGATGCATTACACTATTCGCTTGCATTTTCCTATTCTTACATTTCTGTGATCACTTGTTGTTTCTTTCGCTTCGGTTTTCTGATTGCACTACTTGGTGTTAGTCTTCTATTTTAGATTCGGTTTTCTAATTGGTTTGCTTGTTGTTGTTGCTTCCTTTTATCTTTCCTGAGCTGAGGGTCTACCGGAAACGGCCTCTCTGGCTTCTTAAAGATAGGGGTAAGGCTTGCGTACACACTACCCTCCCCATACCCTACATCCCACATGTGGGATTACACTGGGTTTGTTGTTGTTATTTGCATTATACCATTCTTCCTCCATCCAAGGCAAGAGGTATGCTTTAGGGATGTGTTCAAAGGAATCATCACCTCATTCCAAAACAGTCACCTACTGTATGGCTGCAACCTCTGAAATATTGGTCGGAACCAACTCCAGTTCTTTCTCCTTCGTCAAATCCTTTGGGCGGACCTCTTTAAAAAGGGCTATGTTATAAACTACTTGTAACTTCGAGAAATCGTCGTTCTTAACCATTTTTTCAAAGGCCTCAATGTCTACACCTACTAGATTCACGAATAAAAGAATAGCCAAAGTGGGCCGTAGTTTCATTAGAAAGCATATCGAGTTACCCCCAATATATGCACTTTGCTCACCAAACGTTTTTTTCATTCAACAGGTTCTGAACTGGACTAGACAAAGACGGTCTGGCGGTGTGCGATTGGATTTGGGTCCCGTCCTCTTTTACCGGATACATTGCACCCCTTGAATCCTCCACGTCATCCTTTGAAAATTTGTCGAGCGATTTAAAGTTTGAACCATGTAAAGATCGAGCATTTGTCTCCTAACTCACATAACAAAAGAGCTCTCATTTCATACTACCAAATTCCTCATGGTCATTCTTGTGTAGGTATCTGCCCCGTAGCCCCGACCTCTCTAATTTTCCAATCACCTTGACATCCTCTGCAACCCAAGCTCACATAGGGAGTAGATTCTACCTATATACCATCCCAATTTCCAATCTCGAACAAGCATAAATGTGGTTGTCCATCCATTTCACACAAATTTGATCCAACCTGAGATATTTCACACAAATAAATCCTACCTGAAATGCCAGGATCTGGTGCATTGCTTAATTCAATAAAATCACTGCAAAAATCATCAATTGCTCGATAAACCTTTTTCAACCAAAGATGTAATGGTAGCCCTAGAAGCCTAATCCAAGTGTACTCAGGTTTCACATCTTCTCTGGCACATCCAATGACCGATAACCACCAATGTAGAAAGAGTATTCCCCGTCCAAAATACCACTTTCCTACAAATCCTCAATTTCCTCTCTTGATGGAAACTCAAATCCAGACATGTGTCATTCGTATTAGAGAGTTGGATGCGTGTCAAATTTTTCATGCTTCTGCCCTTCTTTTTTTAAGTAAAATTTCATTACTGAACACAAGTCAGGTGTCAAAGGTATGTACAAGTTGTGTATGTAACTACAATACACCACGGTATTCTATCTTTATACCAAAAATATAAATACACGAAAAAGATCTACAGTACTTTCTACATCATTCTTACTATTTTGAGACAATCTTATATTTCTTACATTCCATAAGCATCCAAGAAAAAGGGTTGTTTGGCCCACTTCTTGATTTCCGAGCATGCTGGAATTTTGTTACCTCGGCTCAAAAGAAGCCACCCAAGGAATTACTAAGAAGATTCTTTCTTGTACTCAAGGACTCCTCCTCTATCAATAAACATCTCTTTTTCCCCGTAAAATTCTATCAGTAAACATCTCTATTTAGCAGCAATTCCTCTTTCACCTTCACCTTCGAGTTTGCCCATCCTTGGAATGTTATAGCATCAACACAATTATTGAAAGATGGATTATTCTGAGGATGTTACCAGGAGGTGCCTTTTATGTAAATTTTGAATTTTCTACACCAAATCCACCGATCCCATATTGTAAACCACCTCAGGGATGATGATCCCATTTTCCTCTTCCTTCACATCAAATAAAGGTAAAAGGCATTTTTGTCCATCTTCGAATGTACAACAATTGTATTACTGGATCCATCTTGATGCAATGCTGTCAAATGAAGAGAACTAGCGCCTACTAAACAAAGGAAAGTGAGTGATGAAACTCCCATTGTTAGATTTATTTTCCCAATTGCTAAAGTCTGGAGCACAAAATATTAATCCATCTAGTATGACTTTTTCCATCTCCAACATATCTCTCCAAAGCCCTCTTTAAGCCAGGTGAAAGTTCTGACATACCTGCTATAGCATGTGTGGACAAAGTCATAACTTCCCAATGAAGTTCTTGTTTCTCTCATACATTTGTATCAGCGAGCCTTGTCGAAATACCTCTTGCCTAAATATCTCAATCAGTTTGTGTGAGTTTCCAGCAACAAAAGATGTTCTCTTTTCCTTCATCTTCATTCTATTCAATCACGTTTCATGTCGCCCTACACTAGGCTTAAGTCATTGAACAATTAATTTGAAACTCACTGTACTTGTCACCAGAAATTGGTCGAAGTTCTGTCTAAACAGGGGTTTAAAGAGAAGTAAGAGTTTATATTTCATCTCTCTTGATAAAGGATGAGAATTTTTAAAAGGTTCAAAATTTTTATTTGTATTCATCAAGAAAGAAATTAGAAGGTTTTATGACGAGATTATTTGCTGCTAGCAAAAGTGGCTCAGCATCGCAATGGTTAACTGCAACCACAGTGATGCATAATGACACTAACGCGAATTGTTGACTTCAGGAATAAGGGTAAGGTAAGATGCACACTAATGGAGGTGGAGTACAATAGTTCCGCTTTACAAGAACAAGGGTGATATCCAAAATTGCAACAATTATAGAGGTATCAAGTTATTGAGTCACACTATGAAGGTTTGGGAGAGACTGGTGCAAGCCAGGGTGAGGAGGCGCGTGTCTATTTCCGAGAATCAGTTTGGATTCATGCCGGGGCGTTCGACTACGGAAGCGATTCATCTGGTAAGGAGATTAGTTGAGCAGTACAGGGAAAGGAAGAAGGATTTACTATGGTGTTTATTGACCTTGAGAAAGCATACGATAAAGTTCCGAGGGAGTTCCTGCGGAGGTATTTGGAGGTTAGCGGCGTTCCGGTAGCGTACATTAGGGTGATTAAGGATATATATGATGATGCTAAGACTCGGGTGAGGACTGTGGGTGGTGACTCGAACCATTTCCCTGTGGTGATGGGGTTGCACCAGGGATTGGCTCTCAGGCCATTTTTGTTTGCCTTCGTGATGGATGTACTATCGCGTCACATCCAAGGGGAGGTGCCTTGGTGCATGATATTTGCTGATGATATAGTGTTGATAGACGAGACGTGTAGCGGAGTTAACGCGAGGTTGGAGGTTTGGAGACAGACTCTCGAGTCTAGAGGTTTCAGACTAAGTAGAACCAAGACAGAATACTTGGAGTGCAAATTCAGTGAGACTCATGATGCAGACGTAGAGGTTAAG
The DNA here is from genome assembly GCA_026770625.1 of Nicotiana glauca. Classification (NCBI taxonomy): domain Eukaryota; kingdom Viridiplantae; phylum Streptophyta; class Magnoliopsida; order Solanales; family Solanaceae; genus Nicotiana; species Nicotiana glauca. Next base: position 55,973 of record MU716483.1, read on the forward strand.
CTTGATGCTCAATTTATCTCCAAGAGAGCGAGTTTTAAGTATCTCGGGTCTATTATCCAGGGTAACGGGGAGATTGACGAAGATGTCACACATCGCATCGGAGCGGGGTGGATGAAGTGGAGGCTTGCTTCCGGTGTTCTATGTGATAAGAATATGCCGTTAAGACTTAAGGGTAAGTTCTATCGAGTGGTGGTTCAGCCCGCTATGCTCTATGGGGCTGAGTGTTGGCCAGTCAAGAACTCCCACGTGCAGAAGATGAGAGTAGCAGAGATAAGGATGTTAAAATGGATGTGTGGGTGTACCAGGCGAGATAGAATTAGGAATGAGGCTATCCGAGACAGAGTGGGAGTAGCCTCCGTAGAGGACAAGATGCGGGAGTCGCGGCTAAGATGGTTCGGACATGTTAGGAGAAGAAGCATTGATGCCCCTGTCAGGAGGTGTGAGAGGTTGGCCATGGAGAGTTTGAGGAGGGGTCGAGGTAGGCCTAAGAAGTACTGGGGAGAAATGATTAGGCAGGACATGGCGCTGCTTCAGCTCACTAAGGACATGACACTTGATAGGAGGGTGTGGAGGTTGAGGATTAAGGTAGAAGGTTAGTAGGTAGTTTATAGTGTTCATGGATAGGTTTAATAGCATGCATTTTCCTTCATATTCTTTGCTTTTTATTACGGCGTGTAGTTTTGTTCGCCTCAGGTATTGTATTCCGTGTTGCTATTATTGGATACTGTTTTCCTTCCTTGCTTCCTTCTTTTTCTTCTTGCCCTTCTTGAGCCGAGGGTCTATTGGAAACAGCCTCTCTACCTGCATTAGGTAGGGGTAAGGTCTGCGTACAAACTACCCTCCCCCGACCCCATATGTTGGGATCAAACTGGTTTGTTGTTGTTGTTAAGATGCACACTAACTGGCGATAAAAAGTATCTAGTTATTATCGCACTAGCAGTGCACAAGGAAAAAGCATTATAATGCAGGACTGAAATGCAGAGGTTTGGGGGGGGGGGGGGGG
>MU716483.1:57678-73955 GCA_026770625.1 Nicotiana glauca
GATACATGGGATATGCTATAAAACATGGACAAGTACAACAAATGCTTTAAATATGGTTAATTGCCAATTCCAGATACAGGATTAATTGACCTGTAAGTTAGGGACAATTAATATAGCAACGATGCTTATAGGGTAGTGATTGGACATAGATAAGGAAATAGGACCCAGGAGATACATTCATGACCTCAGCATCATATTTTTGAAATAGTACTATTTATGACAAAAAGCAGCAACTGAGAACACTCAAGTGAGACAAACAGATTAATTAAATTAGGAATAATTTAAACCAATTAGAACTGGAGAGCAAGAAAAGAGTAAGGTCGTGTTTGCGTCAAAAATTTAAATCGTGTTTGCGTCAAAAATTTAAAACACTTGGTTTGCGAGAAAAAATATCAACTTTTGCGAAAGCTTCTTTTCAACCAAATGCCAAGAAATCAAAACTTTCCTGTTTCTGGAAAAGCTGAAGAACTTTTATTTCTTGATGTTTCGGTTGAACAACAGTTATTGAAAAAATTGAATTATTTTTGTTGAAATTCTTTTTCAAAGATCTGAAGCAAACGCCACCAATCTCTTTCCTACATGCTCTTAAGAGGATAAGTAATTCCCGTACAAGCTCACTTCAATAGCACATGCTAGCCAATGCAATTACATTAGTGTCGCTCATTTGGGAGATTTAGAAGTGAAGGAACAGATAGAAGGACGGATCACAAGGTTGTATCCTTTTCTTTTTGATATGGCAAACACCCCTTCTGAGGAGTCAATAGGCCCTCTACCCCTTTGCTTCATTGATTACTCGAACCCTTTGATCTCAAAGTTGTGGGAGTGAAGGTTAATATTAATATCTTGAAACTACATATCCTACTAGAACTAGTTTGAGCTATGAATCCTCCATTCGTATGAATTGACGAAGAAATAAAGGGGCTATTTTTCTGGGTCTTCCTAGAATTTTGCAAAGATTAGGAGTATTTCATCAGCTCATGATCAACCTACTGTTCGTCAATAATAGGATCATTAGGCTGACCAGATTTTGACAACATCATTTTGCATACAAAGTAGAAAAATCACTGAGGAAGCACTCAAGCACATCTGTCTTCCTGGCTAAACGATGAGAGTCACAATAAATAGGCCCTTTTAAGACAATTTCGCCTTCAATATAGTTTTACTCATAGATACCCAACTATTCATATCTTAATTCACTCATTTAACCGGTAAATATTTTATATGATTACACTGGCTTCAGATAAACTTTGCTGTAAGCCACTAACTGTACACTCCACATGACAAAATTTGTCACTGCTGCCCTATTCTCTCTTATTTAAAGTCAACCAAGTGGCATCCACATTTCTCTTTAGCATAAATAAACATGCTAAATGGGACACCTGCATTCAACATTATTTCATACTTCTTATGGAAAACGTAGCTTCACAAACAATAAAATTAGAAAATACTACCAAAGCAGGTGAAAAATGAAAGTCAATATACTCTCTGTGCTTTAATCTTACCTGACACAAGAACCAGAGACCTACTTAGAATAGGCTTTTTTTCTATTATCATAAATAAACTCTTCCAATATTTGATGACCAAGAAATCCATCTGGGGTTAACCCTTAAGTCCAACCCATTATTTGATAATTTACACATCTACAATTGTCTGGCAGTAAATTACTCCTAAAAATCAACAAAGCATACGCTCGAGCCAAAAAGGTGTTCATTTTTTCATATTCTATGTACGAGGGGAAGCAACTCAACCCAGCTAGAGAAAGTTTAGTGAAAAAGGTATCAGAACATTCCGCCTTGCCAAGAAAAATAAGCTTCAATTGCCATGATAATTCAGATGATATTATATTGGTTCAAATAAAAAAGAAATTCATTTATAACTACTACCATCAATTCTTCCAACTGTTGTGGAGGTTGTGAATTAACTCCATTCAGAATTTCAGCAACAAATTGATGAAGATATTTTGTACAGTAAGCTTAAGAGAAAAACAACAGATCTGTTTGGTGCAATAACATACCATATTCAAGGGGAAGTGCCATGGTGTATGTTATTCGCTGATGACATAGTCCTGATTGATGAGATGTGGGACGGTGTTAACGAGAAGTTGGAGGTCTGGAGACAGGCTCTCGAGTCTAAGGGTTTCAAATTGAGCAGGACTAAGACAGAGTACCTGGAGTGCAAGTTCAGCCTCGAGTCTAGGGAAGTAGGCATGGATGTGAGGCTTGGATCACAGGTCATCCCCAAGAGAGGTAGTTTCAAGTACCTTAGGTCGGTTATTCAAGGGAATCGAGAGATCGACGAGGACGTCACTCACCGCATTGGAGTGGGGTGGACGAAATGGAGGCTAGTATCTGGAGTCTTATGTGACAAGAAAGTGCCACCTATACTCAAAGGTAAGTTTTATAGGGCGGTGGTTAGACCGGCAATGTTGTATGGGGCAGAGTGTTTCAGTTAAGAACTCTCATATCCAGAAGATGAAGGTAGCTGAGATAAGGATGTTGATGTGGATGTGCGGGCACACTAGGATAGATAAGATTAGGAATGAAGGTGGGTGTGGCCTCTGTGGATGACAAGATGCGGGAAGTGAGGCTCAGATGGTTGGGGAACGTGCGGAGGAGAAACCTGGATGCTCCGGTGAGGAGGTGTGACCTGTTGGCTTTAGTGGGTACGAGAAGAGGTAGAGGTCGGCCTAAGAAGTATTGGGGAGAGGTGATCAAGTAGCACATGGCACGATTGCAGATTTCCAAGGACATAGCCCTTGATAGGAAGGTCTGGAGGTCGAGCATTAGGGTAGCAGGCTAGAGTGGTAGTCGAGCTTCTCCTTCTCCATTCCGGGGGTGAAGCGAGTTGGAGTAGGTTGGTCCTAGACGGCTTGTGGTTGATGTTGAGTTCATACTAACCTTACTGTTTTACATAGCTCTGGATCTTAGTTGCGGGTTATTGTTATTGCATGTCATCTATTTTATGGTTTTTAGGATGCTGTTATTATTTCTATGATTATGTTGACAATACTGATGAATTGTCTTTTCTTTTCTTGTTTTATTTCCATCTTCATGAGCCGAGGGTCTATCGGAAACAGCCTCTCTGCCCTGTCGGGTAGAGGTAAGGTCTGCGTACACACTACCCTCCCCAGACCCCGCTGAGTGGGACTTTACTGGGTCATTGTTGTTGTTGTTGTGGCTGTTTGGTGCAATACAGTTACTTATGGCCAGCAACCATGTTCAGATGCCAAAACAGAAACAGTGAGGACCTTCGCTCAAGCTTTGCCAAAGACGATGTCAGAATTATTTGCATAGAAAGATATACACTGAATATTTCCAGTGCAAATTGATCAACCTTGAGCTCAGGATTAAGTGAAAAAGTTCCAGTGTAGCGTTAATCACAGAAGTGGAAGCATCTAGTAACCATTTATATGGATATACTTGAATAAACATAAGGGATAATATGTAATAGTGGATAACATAAATGGCTATGTGAACTTTGAAGATATGTAAGCTTGAATTTTTTAATGCAGAGAGTAGAAAAGACTTGTACATATAAAGAAATGGCTACACACCTATGTTCATCCTCTGTCCATGCAATGCCTTTGCGACGCTCCTGATCCGCCCTCGTAGACTTACCTCCATGATTTGATTCACCATTTGAATTCCCACTCTTCTTTCCTATTCCTTCATCAGCACCATGGCTTGTAGAACTGTCGGAAGAAGAGTTATAACAAGGTAAAGGAACACAGCCAGACTCGATCCTGCTAACATCATCTAGTAAGAGGTTGTAGTGATGCTTAACCTCTTTTAAGGTTTTCCCAGGAACATCAGACGCAATTTTCTCCCACCTATCCGGAGAATCCTCAGGATAAGTTGCCAAGGCATTTTCAAATGCTTTATCCTGCTCTCTACTCCATATGGAGCTACTTGACTCATCTATTGTCATCTACCCTTGTTAGATTTTGATTTTGAGCTTATACAACTGAACCTGAACAAGTTCTCAATAGTCCCCCAAAAAAGCTTGAACAATTAGAGCTTTGCGGAAATTGGGATCTGAATTATTGCCTCAGCAAGATATACAATACACCAATTTGAGTAACAGAAGCCAGATATAGAGCAGGCCAATGAGAACAGAAACAAAGGGAGTCCAAAAATAGCCAAACAAACTGAAAAGCAGAGAGATGCTGATGGATGCAAATGGTGGTTTCCTTCGCCAAATCAAGAATTGGACACTTGTGGATTGCTGACCATATTGATGAAGAAAAGAGGGACCCCAGTTTAGTTAGAACATAAGAAATATCTGAAAGTCATAAAAGCAAAAGATGCAATATAGTAGAGAAAATAGACAACTTTAATTACTGACGGTGATTCCAATTCAATGGTAATTAGGACTAATTTACCATGAAAAGTGACTACCATGATGAATCCAAACATATCCAAGAAAGACCCAGAAGACCAAATTTGGATAGCAACAGTATTCCAATTGCCACTTATTAATCCCTGCGATTACCCAACGGCCAAAATTCCCTTCTTGATAACAACAGCACTGGTCCACAAGTAAAGCATTTCGAGTAGGGACCCAATTTTAACAGTAAAACACTGCGGCTTCCTTTTTCATTTGTTCTCCTCAACACAGCTACAGATAGTAAAATTACAAAAAAGTTAAAAAAATAAGTCCTTTTTAACTAATTAATGCAAAGTAGTAAGTAATATGAAATCACAAAATTCAGTTCCCAGCCAACATGGTTTTTCCAGAACCCTGATTAGACAAACAGTTAGAAAGCGACTAAATTGACTGAGCAATCCACCATTTATTGTAAAAACTTTACCTTTTTACCTAGGATAATATGTTGGCAGCCTTACCCATATATTGGAAAGGCAGAGTACTATTTTGGGTAAACCCTTGGCTAAAGAAAGAAGGAAAAGGTCCAAATACCCTAACTTTACGATAAGGTTTATATATAACCTCGTTAAAAGTTTGGCTCATATCCAACCTTGCTGTTACGCTATTGTTCCGGATACCCCTGGACTTTAAACGGAGCAAAATACCCTCCTGGACTTTACGATAAGGTCTATATATAATCCTCGTTTTTTTAACAAAATATTTTTCTTTTGTAAAAATATATTTGTAAAAACTGAAAATATTTTGTTGAAAATAATTTCTTCAGTTCTTAAAAAACGAAAATATTTTGTTAAAAACGATTTTTTTTCTGTTTTTGCAAAAAAAAAATAATTTTTACAAATTTGTTTTTCCAGTTTTTGTAAAAATTCTCTTTGTAAAAACTGTTTTTTTTAAACTGGAAAAACAAATTTGTAAAAACTGTTTTTTTTTTTGTAAAAACAGTAAAAAAATTATTTTTTAACAAAATATTTTCGTTTTTTAAGAACTGAAGAAATTATTTTCAACAAAATATTTTCAGTTTTTACAAATATATTTTTACAAAAAAAAAATATTTTGTTAAAAAAACGAGGGTTATATATAGACCTTATCGTAAAGTCCAGGGGGGTATTTGGCTCCGTTTAAAGTCCAGGGGGTATCTGTGCCAATAGTGTAACGGCAAAGTTGGATATGGGCCAAACTTTTAACGAGGGTTATATATAGACCTTATCATAAAGTTCAGGGGAGGTATTTGGACCTTTTCCGAAGAAAGAATAAAAACAATTAATGACAACAAGTAATAACAACAACAAAATAGAACAAGAAGATCGAAGCAAAGAAAGCAAGTAAACGCCAACTAGTAATAACAATCTAAGAGTAAAGAGATATCACATTAACACTAATGCTATCGGACTAAGAAGACATGGATAGAATACTCGACTGCCTACTAACCTACTACCCTAATCCTCGACCGTCACACCATGCTATCAAAGGTCATGTCGTCAATAAGCTCCAGTTGCGCCATGTCCCGCTTAATCACTTCCTACCAAGACTTCTTTGAGCTACCTCTACCCTTTCTCATACCGTAAAATTTGTTAATAACAGCTGGGGGAATGACGGAGTGACACGTCAAAATAAAGACATGTGGGATATGAGTCAGCAAACAACTGGCACCGGATGCAAGCGTACAATGAGTGCTGAACAAGTTCCGGAGACAGAGCAGCCGGTAAGAAGAGTCAAAGCATTGTCTTCTGGTAACATTTAATGGGCAATCATTACAGAGAATATCTCCATTATTGCCAACTGTTATGCACCCATCAATGATGTTTTTGTTCTCATTCAAGAGGAGCTTGATTTGAAGATCTTGTCTGCCTGAATATGGCTATAAATAGAAAGATTAACATCCATTGTAGACACGAGAAATCTCTACACACAAAAAGCTATAATTTATTGTCATATTACGCTCAATTCTAATACTTGAACATTGCATTCACTCTTGTCATCAGAAAAGGCTAAGCTCTTAGTCAGGCTTGTTATCTTATTTAATTTCATTTGACAATCTTACTTTGTTATTTTGGGTCAAATCGATTCGTTTGTCTATAAACGCCGTTATATATTCAACTATAATGTTTTACAGGTTTGGCGTCCACCGTGTGGTATAGCAGTTGCATAGTTTCTTTGATCCATTCATTTGTTAATAACAAGTCTTGACTCTTTCCTTAGCGAAAATCAGATATGGCAGCTAATGTGCCAACAACGCTTACAATGTTGGAGCACAAGATGAACGAGAAGATGTGTTCCAGTGTGATGATTCAACCAGCGAAACCCGCAACGAAAGGGATGAAACAACCCCGATTCGCAAAGGGCAGTATCCTCAGCATGTGCGGGGCCCGACGCATAATGATGCAAAGGATATCACGTTGTCGAAACAGTCAAAATCTTTAGAGAACAACAAAAGGCGTTTATGGATCACCTAAGATTATGTGATGACGGGATTGAAGCAGGCATTATCGATTGCTTCCAATAATGTTAATGAAAGGACTCAAGTTCCTCCCATCGTTCTCGCAAATCAGATGGATCAAAGAACTAATAACAACACTCTAAGGGATAAGATCGTTGTGTATAGTAGAAATCGACGGTTTGATTTCACGAGCACCAAGGCATCCTCGGGGTTTCCCGTGATCGACTCCGAGAATCCTCGATGGTTGACTTCGAGATAGCATAAGTACTTACCAGCCCCGAGGAAACTTAAACTAATGATCTCGGCGGACCAAGGTGAAGTTCCCAAGGCGCGCACCTATAGCCTGTCATGTCTAGTGGGCCAGTAAAAAGGAGAATCAAGGCATTAAATGGCTATGTCAGCCCATATCTTTATAATTAATGCTTTTGTACTATATTGGGGTTCCCCCTCATATATAAAGGGGATCCTTGTCATTTTATAGACATATGTTGCTCTCTTCTAAAATATACAAGAACATTCTCTCTGCTCCCTAACACATTCTCTTGAGTTCATTACTTCCTTTATTGCTTACATTTATTGTGTTCTATTTATTGTTCATCATTTATTGCATATCCTTGGCCATAAAGAGCCTTCTTTGATTTCATTCTAACTGTTAGTCGCCGATCGACTATCCCTAATAGCTCCCAGCCGAGCCTCCAACTCGACCTCGGAGCCCCGAATAAATAATCTCGAGACCCCAATCGACAGTGATTCGGTTTGGCTAATATCTCATTTTAGAGCTCTTATCTCGCTCCTATGTCTTTCACATAGCATCAACTGTTTAACAACCGGCATAAAAATAGATCACGTATTTTTAGAATCCCATAATCAAATTTAATTATTACTATCATTTTCACGGTAAACAGTTTGGCACCCATCGTGGGGCTAAAAATAATAATAATTTTTTTTTTGCTGGTTTAACCACGTAACACAAGTTATCTTTCACACTTTTTATTATCTAAGATCTTTAATTTCAGGACAAATGTCTAACTTAGTAAACGCACGTGAAAACATCAGCCTTGAAGACCATGGAGAAAATTGTGTTGATGTCCCAAGTGTTGGTGTACCACCACAAAACCCTGAGAACGCACCCGGAACTGATTCCCGTGGATGTGGTTTCACACGACACTCAACACGTCGAAATAAGCTCCCACACTGACAGAAGCATACACCAAGGTGACCAACAAGAATCCCAGAAAACCCCAGCTCGGGAAGAACGCAAGGTTAGCCTTCATGTTATTTTTGAAATGTTGCAGGCACAACAGCTGGCTATTGCTCAGCTGCAAAGTCACTAGAAAACTCCTAGCATGGTAGCGCCGGGGACGGCTCCACCGGCCGAGCAGGTACCAGAGAGATCAAGCAACAATGGGTCGGCAGCTGACCCCGCCATCGTAAAGATGCTCGAGGACCTCACTAGGAGGATTGAATTGGGCGAGAAGAAGATAGAGGCCAACGACAAAAAGGTCGAGACCTACAATTCCAGGGTCGACCAGATCCCAGGAGCACCCCAATCCTGAAAGGTGTGGATTTGAAGAAGCTTGTGAAAAAACCATTCCTACAGGAAGTGGCTCCGAAACCCATTCCAAAGAAGTTCAGAATGCTCAACCTTCCAAAGTACAATGGAATGTAGGATCCCACGAGCACATCACTGCCTACACATGTGTAATAAAAGGCAACGACCTGAAGGACGATGAGATCGAGTCCGTCCTGCTGAAGAAGTTCGGGGAAACACTTTCTAAAGGGGCAATGATGTGGTATCACAACCTGGCCCCAAACTCTATAGATTCATTCGCCATGCTGGTACATTCTATCATCAAGGCACATGTTGGTGCCATCAAAGTAGCAACAAGGAAATACGACGTCTTCAAGATTAAGCAGAGGGATAATGAGATGCTGCGAAAGTTCGTATCTCGCTTTCAAATGGAACGAATGGAACGAATGGAACTACCACCAGTCTCCGATGACTGGGCGTTACATGCCTTCACTCAAGGTCTGAACGAACGGAGCTCGATAGCTTCGAAACAACTAAAATAGAATCTAATCGAGTACCCGACCATGACTTGGTTGGATGTTCTTAACTGATACCGGTCGAAAATCAGGGTCGAGGATGACCAGCTAGGGGCCCCCTCAAGCTCAGTATACCCAAGCAGGCTTCTGGTAAAGGAGCCAAAACCAAACAAAGAAAGGTACAAGCCATACATCGAAGATAGAAGGAACGCCCCGAGGCGGAACATACCCCGCAACGATCGAAGGATGGACCATGGACAAAATCCTCAGGGACTCGTTGACAGAGTTGGATTTGACAGGCACACAGGGCCAACAGAGGCACCTCGCTTGTCAGATACAACTTTAATGTCTATATATTAGACATCGTGTTCGTCATTAGTAAAATCAGAGATGCCAGATGGCCCAGGACCGTACAATAAGACCCATCACAAAGGAACCATAACTTAGTGTGTGAATTTCACAACACGCACAGGACCGAGGATTGCCACCAGCTCCGAGAAGAAGTAGCCAAACTACTCAACAAAGGTCATATCCGAGAATTCCTAAGCAACCAAGCCAAAAATCAGTTTAGGGAAAGAGAGGAGGCCAAGAAGAACAAAACGAATGAGCCGTAGCATGTCATCCACATGATCTTTGGGAGGCATTGATGCCTCACTGGAGCCCATTATGAGAAGAACAAAAATATCTATCACCAGACAAAAGCGAACTCAGAGCTACATACTCGAGGATGCCCTCACATTCAACGATGAGGACAGGGAGACCTTGTCTCAACCTCACAACGACGCACTGGTAATCTCCTTCCTTGTAAATTCATTTCAAATTAAATGTGTACTTGTGAATCCAGGTAGCTCGACCAATATTATCAGATCGAGGGTGGTAGAGCAGCTTGGACTGCTTGACCAAATCTTACCCCCCTCTCGAGTCCTCAACAGATTCAACATGGCGAGCAAAACAACGAAAGGAGAAATTACCCTCCCAGTCAACGTGGCTGGTACAGGCCAAAATGCCAAATTCCATGTCATCGAGGGAGACATAAGGTACAACGCCTTGCTCGAAAGGCCGTAGATACACTAAATGAGAGCAATGTCGTCCACCCTCCATCAAATGATGAAATTCCCAACAAAGGATGGGATCAAAAGTGTCTACGGGGAACAACATGATGCGAGAGAAATGTTCGTGGTGCACGATGTGGCCCCGACACCGGTACCTCCACCTTCAAAGGAGCCAAAGGATACGAAAACAGTAAAATAGTGATAACAAGATACACTCCTGGCTACTCCCAACTAAACAATGCAGGGGACCGTACCGCGTCCTCACCACAAGCGACTGAAACACATCAGGACTTGAAACAATGCCGGCACATTCTACAGTAAGGTATGACCGTCTCCTTTCTCTTTTAATTGCATTCTACATTGACCTAAGTACAGGCACCCAATCAAAACAACCCAAGCACTCCTTGAAGGCCTAAGGTTTCGAAAGTATGCATTGCCGCGCCCCCTCTTTTTCCCTCCCTCATGGGGAGAGGAGTCAGGGTTTCGACATTTCATGGTGGTAATAACTCATTTCTTTTCGGGAATTGGGTATTTGAAGAGTTGCCACCTAATGGATTATGGTGTGTTAGGGCACCTATAGCGGTTAGCTCTTAGATTGGTTTGCATTACCAGGGATTAAGGTAAGGACTCAAAATAACCCCGAGGGGAAGGTGTTAGGCACCCTCTTCTTCCACAACTATGGGTCCCAGCCGAATTTATACTGACGAATTAGTCCATTAACAAAATAAATAGTTGAAGCAAATAATTGCAAGCAGAGCATGTTGGACATTGTATAACTCAAATAATAAGAATTTAAACAGGTTGTGTGCATAAAAAAGGAAATTAAAGCTTCAAGTAAAGAGAATTTTAGGAGAGGGAGGTCCTAGGTTGGTTAGCCTATAGGATCATCCCACACAATGTCCGGTAAACATTCATCGATGAGGGGCTACACGTGATATTAGCACGTAGTCATCATATCCCATATCTACCCTTCCCATCCCCTTAGTGGTCATCCAGATCGAGTGTTTGGTCAGCGATTTATATTGCATGCTGCTACCCGTCCCTTTTTAATGGTCCTGGAGGGATTTAGGACCTCTAACTATAAGTAGCTCTAGACAAAATCCTAAGGTTTTAAAGGTGAAAATTCTAAGGCGACAGGCAAAACAATTAGGACTTTTAGCACATAAGATAAAAAGGAGCAATTAGAGGCACAAAGTTTCCTCCTCAAATAAGGCACATAAACAGCACGACTCAAGCAAAATTAAGGGCTTTTATTAAAAAGTATCCAAAGGCAGGGTGTCTAGGTGAATATGCAGAAGACAAGCAATTTATTTTATAAACTCAGGAGTAATGACCCTAGCACTTGCCTATTGGTTTTTACAAAACTTGTTAGGATTAGAAAAAATTAAGTCCTAGAAACTGTTTCAGGATTGCAAGTTTTGGAAACGCCCTAAAAGCTTGTCTATATGCGGAATATGATGAATACATTTTAAGGTAAAACAAGGCAGATTTTAAAACGGACCTTTAAATCCCCATCGACATGCTGTCTAATAATAGATTAAGGCAGTTTTTAAAAGAACTCATTTTCAGGGAAATATAAACCACTTAATTAAACAAAATCAGAAGAGAACTAAACGTTAACCAGATTGAGTTATTTAAACTAAACTTAGGCGAGATCCATAGGCAGGATTTGATATTGTTCCCTATAGGCATGACGTATAGGTTTAATACCGACTTTAAAGACTTGCAAGCATGTAAACATACATAAACACTTTCTATAACAGAATTAGTGTTAAATTACATCCTATAGGCATGGCATCTACTTGTTAGGCGGATATTAAGACTTGCAAACATGAAAACTTACATAAACACTTATCATAAAAGAATCTGGATCAAATTACATCCTATAGGCATGGAATCTACTTGTTAGGCTGATTTTAAGACTTGCAAACATGGAAACATATATAAACACTTGTCATAACAGAATCTGGATTAAATCCTATAGGCATGATCCCTAACATGGTGAGACAAACATGACACAATGTAAAAAAATCCTATAGACATGTTTTCTACTTGGTGAGGTAATCATATCAAAATGTAAAGTCCTATAGGCATGGTTTCTACTCATATTACCCCACAAACATGTAACTACCCATCCCTTTTTTACTAATTATCCCAATATCTGTTTATAAATTATTACAGACCATATGAATGAATTACATAAATAAATAAGAAAATAAGAAGTTATTCTATAGGGAGCCTTCAATTAGGCCCAGATTTCCAAAGTCTCCAATAGCTTCAAATGCCCAAATTCCATAGACAATGTTATAGTGCAGGTGCATCAGAGTTTCCTAAGGATCTCAAGGATCCTGAGCAATGCTTACACCTAGACTTGGTAACCAAATTGAATAAGTGCAGTATGGAAGGGTCAGCCTCAGTATGCCAGAGTTTAGAGGATTCTCAAAAGGATCCCAAGGCAATACACACACTAGAGGGGGAAGAACCTATTGACTTAGGAGTAAAGTGAAAGTTCTTGACACAAGTTAAAAGGTTTTAGGAAAAAACTATATTAAAAGGAAGTTTGTTTGAAAATAATTTAGTAAAACAATAGAGATAGTTTGAAAAGAGATTGGAGTAGTGAACAAAAGTCCAAACACAATCCCATTAAGACAGGTTCATACAAAGCTATGAGTCACAGATCCAAAGCAAGTTTAGTAGTCACAAGCATGGGTGAAGGGATTTGGGGATACATGGAGCATATGATGGCAAGCGCATAGCTCAGAAACAACACAGAGGGGTAATACACTAGAACATACCAGTAAAGAAGACAGTAAGCAAAGTGAAAGAGCAGTAGAACACAATGGTTAGCCTTGGCTTGCAGCCGGCTAACTTAGAGTACTAGCAAGTAGCACAAAAAGAGAGCAGAAAGCTTTAAGTGTGAGAGAGAGTTTTTTGAACCAAGAGTCTGTGTCCTGTGTTAATGAAAGACTAGGGTATTTATAGTTTAAAAGCAAGTAGCAAATAAGGTAAAAATTAAAGTTCATTAGTAATTATGGAACTCAGAATCAATCAGTCAGGAAATCAAGGTAAGTACTCCCTTTATTTGAGGAGTTAACTTCAAAAGGTAATAGACATATGGAAAATAAGGAAGGAAATCGTATAAGGCTGAACCTGACAAATAAGGAAATATTTTCTGCATAGTACAAGTACATAACTGGTAATAGAGGCTAGGTTCAGCATATTTCGATCAAGGAAAGACTTAAGAAGTCAATTAATAGCATAATTGACCATGAAATAAGGTCAGAAACATTCTACAAGGTAAAAATTAGTAGAGATATCATACGAAATCAGTGAAAGATCAATCACAAAGATTCAAGGATTCAAAAGTAGAAAATCGCACTGATTTAGCACAACTTTATAAGAACAAGCATATAGTAAGCAAAAACCAGAACTTTGAGAGGTCGAGTAGGGCAAACATCATATATGAATTAGGGATTCGTGTAGACATTGGTCTGAATTAGTAGAATACGCATGATACAGGCGGGAGAAGTGAAGAATCAGAAATATTTGTGAACAAAATAGGGTAAAATCACACAATAGGCAGGGATAGCCATAGTTAGGAACCTTAAAAAGCAATCATAGGGCAAACATCACAGAATCATAGAAATATACATATTAACTGAACATGTTATCAAAACAAAAACTCAGAAACCTAAAATTAGAACTTAAGAAATTAGGGTTTTCAATATAGGCAAGTCAAAGAGGTAGTAAAATTGTAGAATCAGTCAGAATATGCAAGAGATAGAAATTTAAACATAAAGAATCGGTTCAAACAAAGTTTTAGAAGAAGTTCTGAAAACCCTAATTTGAGAAGAAGGTAAAAACACTTTGAAACCGGTGATTTTTGTAAAGAGTTAGATAGTGTAAAACATCAAAGAAATAGACTCAAATCATTTAAAAATTGTATAGATCTAGGAGTTGTAAGCAAAAATTAGGGTTTCAGAAGAAAACTCAGGTATAGATGAAAGAACTTATCAAAATCTCAAGGATCGTAACAAGTACAATAGGATTTCGCTTGGACTCATGCTGAAGTAGCCAAGAAAAGTCTAGATGGAAAACCCTAGATGCAAGTTAGCGTGGCCCAGGGCCCTCGAAGACCTCAGAGAAGGTGAGCATGGCGATAGAGGAGCCATTGGAGGCTTAGGAGTTGATGGGAGATCACCGGAGAAGACCGGAGAAAGGGAGGTCAGTGGTTGAAGGAGCTAGGGTTAGGTTGAGTGGTTGAGAGATGAGAGAATACATAGGCGGTAGGATTTGGAAATGAGATATGGTTAGGGGGTCATTTGGGATAAAAAAAAGGAAGGAATGAATAGGGGCCGTTGATCTTTTAGATCAACGACCAGGATTTGACGGGTCTTGGGTCGGGTAAGCATGTTTAGGGCTTGGGTCAGGTAGTTTAATGTGAAATTGGGCTAGGGTTGGGTCCAATTAAGGCTATAATCGAAATGTAAATCTTGCTACATCTTAAATAGCCATTTTTCTCCTATATAATTTATAATAAATAATAAATAACTTCTGGAAAATAATTTTATGTACTAAAATGATTTAAAATAGATATTTATTATTTTAAAAATATAGGGACCAATTTTATGCATATAAAATGTAATTATATATTAAACGGGCTAATATTGCAATTATATGCAATTTAGCTTAAAAAATACCAAATGCAATTATAAAAATACATAAAGAATATATTTACCATATTTTGGCATAAGTATAGAATTTAAATGACTAAATCACCAAAATAATAATTTGGGGAATAATTATTAGGGATTTTATGAATAAAAGAGAAGGATATAAATCAATTTAAATCCCTAAAATTATGGAAAAAAATTATAAAAACCTTGTGCATGCTTATATATATGCACATGCTATTTTGAAGGTATTTATGCATATAAAAAATTTATAGGGAAAAATTAGGTATCAATAGCTGCCCATCTTTACTCGGGAAGGATGAAAGAGTTTTTGGGTAAAGAAATGATGGCCAATTTTAACCGAGCGAAATGGTTCGAGAGATTAGGCCACATCCTTGTTTCTGAGCTGCCTACATCTTGGCGTTACAGGAATCAGGCCATGTCGGATTCGTCAGTGAAGTATACCGATGAAGTCATTTCAAGGACGGACGCAACATCTATGGCTTGATAAACGAATGGTCTTATAGAAGAGGTTAGGTTTGATATGGTCGGGAGAATTGGAGTGGGATCGCTCCTGCTGGAATAGTCATTGCTTGCCGGGTTACCTGAAAATAGAAGCAATACAAGCGTATACTATGCATTAATTTAAACATGATGCAAGTTCCCGTTGGACTATGAAAGTTGTCTTCAGACGGTTAGAGATGGCATCCTTAGACTATGATGTCCTGGGCCATGAATTATTTAGTGAGGGATTCGCAGGTCATGAAATGATGTTCTCAGGCCATAAAAATGGTGCCTCCAAACCATGAAGCCTTTGAATAATGATATGCAATTTTGAGAGATCCTAGGCCATGGCATGTTGTCTTCCGGCTATGAGGATGATGCCTTTAGACTATGACGCCTTTGGATAGATTGGTGATATTCTAGCCCATGATATGCAATAGTATGATGTTAAGAAGACAAGGCTTAGTCTTGTGAAATGAAGGGCAGAGCATAGCCCGATCGACTAAAAACATAGAGTAATACTTGTGCAATGAGGGATGGTGCTTAGTCCCATGCAGATGGAGAGGCAAGGATTAGCCTCATGCAAATATAGAGTCAAGGATTAGCCTCATGGAGTCAAGGATTAGACTCATGCAAATAGGGAGGCAAGGATTAGACTCATATAGGTTTGGAGTCAAGGATTAGACTCATGCAAATAGGGAGTTAGGGATTAGACTCATGCAAGTATGAAGGCATGGATTAGACTCATGCAAATATGGAGTCACGGATTAGACTCATGCAAATAGGGAGTCAAGAATTAGACTCATGCAAGTATGGAGGTAGGGATTAGCCTCGTGCAAATCGGGGAGGAAAGGATTAGCCTCATGCAAATCAGGGAGGCAAGGATTAGCCTCATGCAAGTATAGAGGTAGGGATTAGCCTCATGCAAGTATGAAATCAAGGATTAGACTCATGCAAATATGAGGCAGGGATTAGCCTCATGCAAATATGTGGGACAGGGATTAGTACCATGCAAGGAGCAAGAAGCAAATAGGAGTAGCATATGCCTTAGCTGGAGATGTATTCGGCATCGGATGGGCCGATTTATAGTGATCTTGTTACGTGTATATTTTCTACAGTTGTTATCATTACATCAGATGTGCCTGCGTTCAAAGAAAAATTATAAGTTTTATGGGGGGGGGG
>MU716485.1:19263-52342 GCA_026770625.1 Nicotiana glauca
AGTTATACAACCAAAATTGAGTTAAGAGTACTTACCCCGTTGTTCTCTCCAAAAATCTCCCGAAAAATCGCCTTATCCGTGCTCCAAATCGTCAAAAATGGCAAATGGGACGAAGTTTGGACTTTATTCTGCTGCCGAGAGATTTGTTCTTCGCGTTCGTGGTCCTTCTCTCGCGTTCGCGAAGAACAAAGTTCCAAAAATTCATTTTCCAAACTCTGCTCGGACAGCCTCTATTGTAATGGTCATAACCTTTTACACACAACTCCAAATGACTATTATAATATTTTTCTGGAAACTAGATTCAAAGAACTATAATTTTCATTTTTGAATAACCTCAAAATTCCTTGTAGATAAAAAGATATGAGCTTCCGAAGTAGGACCTGCGTGACAGAAAATTCCTTCTTCGGGGACGCGAATCACTATCGCGAACGCGAAGAACAAAAGTCCCAGATGACAATTCCTTCTTCGCGAACGTGAAGCTCTGTCGCGAACGCGAAGACCGAAAGTCTCAGAAGCCAATTTCTTCTTCGCGAGCGCGATAGGACCTCGCGGACGAAAAGGACAACACCAGATACCAGCAACATCAGTTCAAAACCTTCCAAAAATGACCCGTTGGGCATCCGAAACACACCCGAGGCCCCCCGGACCTCAACCAAAAGCACCAACATGATTTAAAATATTATCCAAACTTGCTCGAATCATAAAAACACTATCATTAACATCAAAATCCTCAAATATCATCAAATCAAGGCCTAAGTTTTCTTTAAACTTCCGAAACTCACATTCGATCAAAAACCCAACCAAACAACGTCCCAATGACCTGAAAATTTGCAGACATATCCAAAATCACATAATGAAGCTACTGCAACTCTCAGAATTCCATTCCGACACTCGGATCAAAATCTCACCTATCAACCGGAAATCGCCAAAATACTTACTTCGCCAAAATAGGCTAACTTCTTCACCGGACCTCCAAAATTACTTCCGATTGCGCTCCTAAGCCTTAAATCATCCCCCGAAACTAACCGAATCATCGAAATTCAATTCTGAGTCCTCTAACTCACAAGTCAATATCCGGTTGACTTTTCCAAACTAATTCTTCCTTAAAGAGACTAATCGTCTCATTTCTTACCAAACTCTATCCGAATCACTTCAAATTCACCAAACACATATACTGAAATATGAGGAAGCATAAAACGGGAAAAACGGGACGGAAATGCATGAGACGACGGGTCGGGTCATCACAGAGTGCGGCGATCGTTGACTTCAGGCCTACTTTAATTGGAGACTGCAAGGTAGTTGCCAGCGTCCGCATGACCTTGTTACTCCTTTTATCATTTCTTCTTTGGACAGTTAGATAGTTTACATATCTCAATTGATAATTTTAGACGCTCATGACTTAGTGACACCCCGATGTTTGAGACTATTTTCATATTTTATATTATTTATATATAGAGTTGGTTTAGTTTATCAGAAATTAAATTATTAGAAATATTTTATTAAATTCTTATAATCGGTTTAGTTGTAATATTTTGGGAGTAGGCTTTCCTTGTAACACGATAGGCGCCATCATGACCATGGCTAGATTTTGGGTCGTGACATCCTCAAATTCTCCATTTAAGAAAGCTGTTTTAATATCCATTTGATGGATTTCAAGACCATACATGGCTGCTAGTGCCACTAACACCCTAATAGATGTTATCCTTGTTACTGGCGAGTAAGTGTCAAAGTAATCAAGGTCTTCCTTTTGTCTATAACCTTTGACAATAAGCCTTGCCTTATATTTGTCAATAGTGCCATCAGCTTTAATTTTTCGTTTAAAGATCCATTTCGAACCTAAAGGCTTATTTCTAGGAGGAAGATCAACCAATTCCCATGTATGGTTATCCAAAATTGATTGAATCTCACTATTGATTGCCTTTTTCCAAATGCTGAATCAGAAGACGACATAGCTGCTTTAAAAGTTTGAGGCTCATTTTCAAGCAAGAATGTCACAAAATCTGGTCCAAAGGACGTGGATGTTCTTTGAAGTTTTCTACGCCTTGGATATTCTATACTTGAAGTATTTTCCTTTGGTTCTTCCTGAGGTGGTTTAGGTTTTTCACTTAACGACTCGCTTTCAGTTTTATACGGATAGATGCTTTCAAAGAATTCAGTATTATCTGATTCCATTACCGTATTAACATGAATCTCGGGATTATCAGATTTATAAACCAAAAATTGACATGCTTTACTATTTGTAGCATGTCCAATGAAAACGGAATCTACTGTTTTGGTCCAATTTTAACCCTTTTAGGTAAAGGAACCTGTACCTTTGCTAGACACCCCCACATTTTGAAATATTTCAAGTTGTGTTTTCTTCTTTTCCATTTTTCATATGGAATAGATTGTGTTTTGCTGTGGGGGTACTCTGTTGAGTATTCGGTTAGCTGTAAGGATAACTTCCCCCCACAAACTCTGCGGTAATCCGTAACTTATTAATAAGGTTCATTTCTTTTAATGTCCGATTTTTTCTTTCCGCAATTCCGTTGGATTGAGGTGTGTAAGGTGCAGTAGTTTGATGGATAATTCTATATTCCGAACATAGTTTTGCAAACGGAGATTCATATTCTCCACCTCTATTATGTTGTTGAGCCAACCACAAGAATTCTTATAATTTCCTTAAGATTGTTAATTATCTATATTTCTGTAAGTAAATAAAATAGTAATCTTTCTGAAGAATAAAATTCGAACTTCAAAATAATTTTGAAAAGTTGAAGGAACAAATCGAGCCCACTGAATACACAGTGTGTCCTTAAGGAAATTATTCCCCTCAAGTACCCGAGGTTTTGGAATATATCCTCCCAGGATAGAACGATTTAACTCACCAGTGTATCGGTACTTAAAACCCTGGTGATCGGCGAACCACTCGACGGTCGTAAAACACACTGGAATATTTTGTGCAGAAGAAGAAGAAGAAGAAGATTCAGAAAATTTCGTAAGTAAATATTCTGGGATTTGAAGGTCTATTTATAGCCAACTTGGTGATGTTTCTGAAGTGCAACCTTTCAGAATAGTCATGACTGTTGGAACAGGTGTAACCCTCTGAAGAGGTTTGCAACCTTTCAGAACAGTTTTAGAACAGTCATGACTGTTGGAACAGGTGTGACCCTCTGAAGAGGTTTGCAACCTTTCAGAACAGTCATGGCTGTTGGAAATTTTTGCGGAAAATTTAAAACGAATTTAAATTAATCCGGGAAAGAAAAACGGACTAGACCGGACGGGGTCGCGGGTCATCCCTCCATTTCTTTTCCCACCATTTTTCATTCACACATCTTTTCTTATTATTTATTAAATAACAAACCCAACAAGTTGTTTTTTAAAATTTTTAATCAGATCACTCACAAAATTCAGAACAAATTCAAAATTATATTATATCCAAACACAACTCTAATTTTTAAATACCGGTTTCACTTGAAAATAAGTTTCACTTTTTTTCCCTGAATTTTACAATTGTTATGTCCAAACGCCCACTTAGTATGTTTATTATTTTATATTTTTTAAAAATCTTCTTGAGAAAAATCATGTTTTTTCAGAAGCGAACCAGGATTTGAAGATACGAGTTCAGGATCTTAATTTTTTAAGCTACTGAATTGTATAATAATAATTTAAACATATTTAAAAAATTTCGTAAAATAAATATATTATTTAGAATAAAGCTATTCAGTTTAGTCGAGTCCGTAAGCCAGCTCGCTCGTCTCAAGTGTAGGGTCCGATTGGTGGTCAAGTCCCTATTTGACTGTTTAGTTATTTATTTATCTGTTTTTTTTTAAACTTTATTTAACTGCTTTTTTCCTTTTTATTTCAAGAAAAGTATATGACCTTTTTCGACTTTTTCTTAGCACTAGGAAACGCGTTTGTTTCTTTTTTCAAATCAATTTGTCTTTCTCTTTGCCTTTTCTTTTGGTGGCTAAAGTTACGTGGAATATTATAAAGGAAAACAACATATTTGGTGAATTTCCATAAAATATGGTGCATGAAATAAAGTTTGTATCTGTTATTATAAATCAATTATTGATATAGTAATATTATGTATTCATTACCTTAAAATCTTAATCATAACTTTAATATTTACACAATGTAAATATATGTACATATATGGATTGAGTAGTGTAGATTAGAAACAAAATGTTATTTAATTACAATTTGCAACGAGTCGGTAATTTTTTTTTGTTTTTCACCCGGTGTCCAGTGTTGGGTACCCGTATTAGAGCCCGACAATATCCGGATCGCGCTGTGTAGGGTCCCATTGGGGGGAGGGGGGAGGAAAGCATTCCCTACCAAGGATTTTTCCATACCCATGGCTCAAAACTAAAACCTCTAGTTAAGGGAGGAGCAGTCTCATCCACCGCATCACATCCTTTGATGATAACGAGTCGGTATTTATTTCATACACATTCTTAATTATCATACTTTAAGATAAAACTACAATTTGCATCTAAATGATATAAGATAGAGTCCTAATTATTAGGCGACAAATCTAATTATATTTCATTGAAAGACCTCCATCATAGAGAAATATAAAAACTTTCTCTCTCTACCTTCACTCGTGATCTCGACGCATGTTAGCTAAACATATACCGGTGCGGTTATGGCATGAGCGAGAGGTCGGGGAAGAGGAAGGCGGTGAGGTCGACCTAGGAAAATACCTATTGTAGCTTTTGGGAGCTAAATTGGAACTCGGATTTAAGGAGAAGTAACACCTAAAAGTACACCAATGGCGTCCCTTGTGCAACTAGCAGAGGAAATTAGATCTGTTGAAAAAGGATCTACATCAAATACTGAGGGGATGCCAAAGAAGTTGGGGATGACAGACACTATGGTGGCTAATACAGAGATCCTAACGCAGAAATCCACGGAGTTGAAGTCAGCTCAAAGCAATGAAATAGTGACCGCAGTGAAGATCAATGGAACAGTGAATCCAGTGCAAAAATCAGCGGATCGAGCAGAAGAAGCAGCAAATCCGGTAGGTGCATGGACAAATTTGTTAAAAGGGAATAGATCTGCAACTAATGTCATGACATTAACCTATATCCCACCACAAATTGTTGATGGACAAATTGTGGTGCAATTGGAAGCAGAGGAAGTAGAACCAGAAGAAGAAAAGTTAAAATGTGTTCTAATTGCATGTATTACTGGGGAAACTCCCGTATATAACATTATGAACATGTATATTAGCCAAAATTGATTAAATATAGATACATTAGAAGTATATTTGCATGATGAGGGATACTATGTAGTTTGATTCAACTCTATAACTGACATGCATGCTATATGCTATAATGGGCCATACACTATCAGTAATCGACCTATAATTTTGAAGCAATGGGCAATAGATTTTGACTTCACCAAAGAGTTTCCTACTGAGATTCCATTGTGGGTGAAATTCCCTAATCTACCTATGAACTGCTAGAGTAGTAAATCATTGAGTAGAATTATCGGTGTATTAGGGACACTTGTGTTTGCCGATGAATGTACCACAAAAGAATCAAGGATTTCTTATGTGATAATTCTTGTAAAAATAAATGTTAGTCGTCCACTTCCTGATGAAATTACAGTGATTGATCCAAAAGGAAAATATTTTCAACAACAGGTGACATATGATTGGAAGCCAGATTTCTGTGCAGTTTGTCAAGTAGTTGGACACAATTGTAGGGAAAAGGAGACGGGTGATGGTTAGAAGGATGTTCAACATAGAAGAAAAAGGAATAAAACTAACACAAGAATGGAGATATAAAGGTCATGTGCAACCAGCTCTGCCAATTGAGGAACAAGTAGAACAAATTAAGGAGAATAAGCAGCAGATCCAACAAGTAAATGAGAAGATGAATGCTACTCTGAAAATAGAATAGAAGAGCAAACAGGAAAGAATGAAGGAAATGTTATTGAAAGTCCAGAGTTCAATCTTCAAAAATTTCCCATATTATGTTTTGTTCCGATCAAAAATAATTTTGAAGTGATACATGGAGGATATAGTGAAGAGCATGACCTACCTCTAGATAGAGGGGGATGATCCAAGACTATATGATAAATTAGTTAATACGGAATCTTAGGAAATAAATAAGAGGTATAAGCAAAGGGAACTAAGGAATTACTTAAAAACAAAAAAATTTTAGATTAGCTGGACTCATAGAAACAAGAATAAAGAAGCATAACTCTAAGAAGATCAGCAAAAAAATTGATCCAACATGGGAGGTATATGACAACTATCAGACTGCAGTTAATGAAAAAATCTGGCTGGTTTGGGATTCACAATAGTGTGAAGTTAAGATAGTGGGAGGTGAATCACAAATACTATATTGTGAAGTCACAAGCAAGATATGAGGCATTAATTATTTTCTTACCATTGTATATGGCTTCAATACTGTAGAACACAGAAGATCATTGTGGGACAATCTGAAAGAAGTGGATGTGGGCATGAACAAATCATAGCTTGTTACTTGGAGACTTTAATGTAGTAATGTATCAAGATGATAGATTGTTTGGCAATCCAATCACTTATAAGGAAATCAAAGATTACTCTGAGTGCATGCATGAACTTTTACTAACAGAAGTTAAGTGGAGTGGAGACTACTATACACGGTCCAATAAACAATTGAATACAGATAAAATATATAGCAAATTGGATAGGGCTTTTGGAAATCATGAATTGGTAATGAGTTGGGGACATCTGGTAATGCAATATAATGATCCTTTCATTTATTACCATGCACCTGTGTTACTAACAATGGTGTATGCAAACTATAACATAAAGTTTCTTTCAAGTTTTTTAATATATGGGCTGAGCATAAAGATTTCATGAAGATTCTTGAAGAAACATGGCAGAAAATATCATCCACAAACAATATGAAAAACATATGGATGAAGTTGAAAACCCTTAGGCCAGTCTTGAGGAAATTGAATAATGAAGAGTTTAAGTTCATCAAGCAGAGAATATAGAAGATAAGACAAGATCTAAAGAGCACTCAAGAACAAATTCATTTGAGGAATAACACAGACTTACTTGCAGAAGAAAGACAACTGATACAGGAGCTGGAGAAATGGTCATTGGTGGAAGAAAGTGCCTTACAGCAGAAAGCTAAAGCTAGTTGGATCAAACTTGGAGACTCAAACAACAAATATTTCTCAGCATTGATTAAAGAGAGGACCGAAAAGAAGAAAATTATAGAACTTACTTCTCTTACTAATAGAAAACTTGTGGAACCAGAGGAAATAAGAGAAGCGATAATTAAGTTCTACAAAAGCTTGATGGGATTTGCAGCTCATGTATTGCCAGCAATTAATAAGCAAACTATAAAGGCCCAGTCATTACTCAACAACAAAGGATTAAATTATGTGTAGAAATAACAGAAAAGGAGATCTATGATGGACTATCTTCAATAGGGAATGATAAGTCTCCTGGAGTTGATGGGTATAATGCTTATTTCTTCAAAAAAGTATGGACTCTTGAGACAGAAGTTGTTGACGCTGTTAAGGATTTCTTCAAAACCTGGAGACTTTATAGGGCAATTAATTGTACTATTATCACGCTAGTTCCAAAAACTCCCAAGCCAAACACTGTGAATGAGTATAAGCCTATTGCATGTTGTACTGTGTTATACAAAATAATTGCCAAAATATTTGCCTCCAGATTGCAAGAAGTGGTTCCAGACATCATATGTGAAGCCCAGACTGAATTTATTCCAGGGAGGAAAATTTGTCAACATCTTTCTTGCCCATGAGCCAGTAAAATATTATACAAGAAAGAATATATCACCCAGGTGAATGATAAAAATTGATTTACAAAAAGCGTAAGCTTCTGTTGAATGGCCTTTTGTGAGACAAATGTTAAATGAGCTTGGTTTTCCTGACCAGTTTGTGTTTTGGATAATGGAGTGTGTTCAAATTGTAAACTATACTGTGGTGATCAATGGTGAACAAAGTAAACCCATCAATGCAGCTAGAAGACTTAGACAAGGAGATCCAATATCTCCTTTTCTATTTGCAATAGTTATGGAGTATCTAAGTAGACTGCTTAATGAATTGAAAGAGGATAAAATGTATCAACTCCATCCAAAATGTGCAAAACTAGGTATCACACACCTAAGTTTTGCAGATGATCTACTATTGTTTACCAAATGAAATCTACCTTCTATTACTACCCTCTACGAATATTTCAGGCCTTTCTCTGAAACTTCAGGATTGCAAGCTAATCTTGGGAAGAGTTGTGTATATTTTAGAGGAGTTAAGAAGGAAGTGCAGGATAGTATACTCCGGAGCATTTGGGGTTTGTATATGGGAACCTACCTTTTAAATAGTTGGGAGTGCCTTTATCTATAAAGAAGATTTCGCTATTGCAATGGTAGCCTCTAATAGAGAAGATTACGGCCATAATCACTTCATGGACAACAAAGAAACTATCCTATGCAGGGAGAACTCAATTAGTTTAATCAGTTCAACTATTCCCTATTCCTTCGAAGGTATTGAAGACCATAGATGCTTATTGTAGAAGCTATGTGCGGCCAGGTAGTAATGCAATTATTAATAAAGCTCTGGTAGCTTGGGATAGAATATGTATGCCTAAGTCTATGGGAGGAATAGGCATCATCAATATAAAGTTATGGAACCAAGCTGCTCAAATCAAGACATGCTGGGAAGTAGCTCATAAACAAGACAAGACGTGGATTAGATGAATTCATGCTTATTATATCAAAGAAAAGCTACTGATGGAACAAGTCCAGCACAAGCAACTTGGATTACTAGGAAGATATTGGAATCAAAGAATAAGCTACATTTGATACCTGAAAACAAGACCACAAGAAGTTTGACAAACACTATCTATTATAAGCTGCTTCCTAAAATGAGGCCAGTAATCTGGAAGAGTCTTATGTTCAAAAATGATGCTAGACTCAAAGCAAGTTTTATAATGGTTACATTTACAGGGAAGATTGGCAACAATAAATAAACTAATGAGATGGGGAAAATATAGATAGAGTTGAGATAGCTAATTGTGTTGATTAGCTTTGATTTTGTAAAGTTTTCAAAGGTGATTAATACAAAAACATTAGTCACCAAAAAAAGATATTATAACTATGGAGAAATTAATACACAAATATTACCATAATAACATGAAGAATGATATTAAATATTGTTATTATCACTTTTCTCATTGACGAGTTTTTCCTTTCTAGATTATCGGCAATCATCAATATTTAGGGAGCCAGGTCACACTCAACAGCATAGTACATATTTTGAAAAATATGACTCAAAAAGTAATTTAACAAATGAAAGTTGCTTCACATATAAAGAAACTTTTGAAAGAAATTCAAGATAACGTGTAAAAGGTAGGGGTGGGCATTTATCGGGTAAAACTGATAACCCGAATTATTAATTACTTATTGGGTTATTGGGTTAATGGTACGGTAACGGGTAAATTTTTTATTATTATTGGGTTATCGGTTCGTGCTCGGTTTAGCAATTCTGTTATTGGGTAAACAGATAACCCAATAAGGATTTACTAATTTACTAAATTACCCTTAGGTGTATACATACTAGGGTTTCATTTTCATATACATGGTTCAATTTCTCTTTCTCAAATCTCAGTTCTTTCTCCGCCAGTCCGCCTCATTCCCTGAGTCCCTGTCATCCTCACCTTCAGTCCTCAATCCTTAAACCTCACCGGTTCTCCTCCACCGGCCACACGACTGAAGCAACTTCTGGGCATATAATTAACATAAGCAAATGGTCTTGAGATTGGTTCTTATCCTGTGTATATTGTGTTTGAATTGTGAGAGTACTATTGAAATTGTCAAATCTACTGGTGCTACTCAGCTCTTCTTCAATCATTTATATGGTCAGTTCTGTTTCTCCACAAATATGAATTTCCTTTTATAGTATTTAATTATTCTGTTTGACTTGATTATTCTTTTTCTATTTTTTATGTTGTTGTTTAAAAGTTAATATATTGTTATGGGATGGTTTTAATTGAGATTGATGCTTGTTGTATGTCCTTTAAGAATAAGATAATGAATTGTCTTCTCTGTAAATAATAAATTATTGGCATATGCTTTCCTAATTAACTAATGAAATTTAGGTACATTGCTTGTATCAGAATCATAGTAATCTGGATGGATTTGTTGTACTAAACATATTACATATCCTTATTATTTGATATAATAGAAACAAAAAAGGTATTGCTAAACATTTGATATGACCATCTCATGAAGCAGCCAATATTGTGAGAAATACTGTCACAACTTTGCTAATATATATCAACACTCTAAATTTTAGTTTTACCTTATAGGGTAAACTGATAACCGAACCGATAATAATCAATAACCGATTAACCGATAACTGATAACCAATATCTTATTGGTTGGTTTATCATATTTATAAACCGATAACCAATAGGCGAAATCGATAATATTCATAACTGAACCGAACCGATCGATGCCCACCCCAAGTAAAAGAGGAAGGCATAATTAATATTACTATCGTCAATCTTATGTATAACAACCATTATCTATAGAAATATTATTGATACTGACCAAGTTTTATTTGAAATTAATTTTTCATGTCACGTTATAATTTATGTTACGTTTGTCGCTGAAAAAAATATTAAAAGTTCACACTAATATTCCGCAAAAATAAAGCAATATATAATTAATGATACCGCTGCCTTGCAAAGAGTGCTTCTTAGTGCTTGTCAAGCTCGTAATGTACCTTGTACATGTCGTAGGTTTGAGGCTGGATCTGGATATTATGTTTTTTAAATATCTTTGAGCGAGCATTTTTATTAAAAAAATAAGGTTAAAGAAAATATCAAAACAAACGAGAATATTATAGAGAAATTTAAATTATATTGCATGGGAGAGAAAATGGCTAGCTAAGTGATATTTTCACGTGTTTCCTTTTTCTACTACGTACAACTAAAATAAATTAAATATTTATGAATATTCTACTTTGACTTACGCAAGATATTTTCAAGCAGACCATGTGAATGCAAAATATTCCACTATATGCAACTTTCTAAGTATTCAACGTTCACATTTGAACATCCATTATAGCAAGACAATTTCTCTTCTTTCTTTCTTGATATTTTCCTTTTTTTTCCGATTAGTTGTCCTATATATAAATTTTTTTCTTGAATTTTCCTGTATATTGTTGATTGATCCAATTTGTGTAAAACCAAAACATGAACCTTAAAATTGTAAAGAGAAGGTTTAAACATGTTAGAGAATTGTCGATCAAGTTCACCTTAGAGTTTCTCCTAATTACTTTGCAGTTTGAGAATAAAGCATAAAATCAACTAGTTCAACTTAACTCAACATTTTTACACATAACATAAGTAGTTTTATATGTGAAAACTAAAAAAAATATTAACTTTAAACCTGAAATTTTAAAGTGTAATTAGGTTCGCTAATAAGAACCTAAATATTGAATCTATCGACTATAAATCCCGACAAATCCGCCTATATTATTTCGTAATGAAAAAATGACACTGTATGCTACTGTAAAAATAATAGCCGAAAAAATATATAAAATTTGTATATAATAATCTATAGCGCGGACAAAAAGTGATAATACCCTTTCGTAATTGGTGCTCGGCCCTTGTACTAAAATTTTTGAATCAAGAAACAAGTGACACAAAAAAAAAATCTAGCTATTGACTTGTAGATAAAGTCATAGATAATTTAATATATTATGATACATTTCCTCATATATTTTTGGTTATTTTTAATGATTGCATGAGAGTTTGATTTTGAAAGACGCGTTTGAGACATAATATTGTACCTCATCAATAACTCCAATATTTGAATATGCGATCTGAAGACCAAGTGTAACTTTAAGATTTATTTGTTTTTGTGTGTGACATTAATGGTTCTTATTGACAAAAACAAAACATAAAAGATTGTCGTCTCCGCGTATTTGTAGTCATATCTTGGCTTTAGTTGCTCGTCTTGTTTCCATCCATTTTGATTCAACTCCATTATCCCTTCTTTTATGCTTTTCTATTTTTGGCTATTTGACCAAAATGCCTCTAAAATTCAAATTCAATATATCTTTCGCTTCAATGTTCTTATTAGATCTGCTTGTTATTATTTTATTTTTATCTTTCTTTGATCCGAGAATGAAATAGCGCAGGCTAATAATGATATTGTCTACTTAAGGCCTAGATCCGTACAATTTTAAAATGCATTATTAGGGTCTAAGAATTATTTACTTATATACCCAATATCTCTCCCGTATTTTATCGATGTGAGATTTGCCGAGGGTGTCACATACACCCCCCTTAGGGACTCAGCATCTATTGCGGAGGTTTGCCCACCACCGTTCAAGGTTGCACGCGAAGTGACTCTGATATCATATGTAACAGCCTAGCCCACTAGTAATATTGTACGATTTGGGCTTAGGTCCGTACGATTTTAAAACGCGTCACTAGGGTCAAAGGATTGTTTATTTATATATCCAACATCTATCCCATGTTTTATCGATGTGGGGTTTGCCTAGGGTGTCACAGAGTATCTACCGAAAATCGTATCTTTACCTTCTCAAGGTAAGGGCAAAATACGCGTACACGGTATCCTCCAACCTCACTTACGATATTTTACTAGATTTTTTATTGTTGTTATTGTAGTGGATGTGACATATAGTGAGTACTAATTATTTTTTATAATAATCTCAGAGTTAATTTTGTAAATACTTTTTTTCAAAATATATATTTCAGTTTCAGTTATAAATATAGCGTGAGTTGAAAACAATAGATAGTTTTGTTATGCATAATAATTAATACACCTGGAATTAGCTACAAGCTTCGCTAATCTGTCGCTAAATCACTCGTAACTAACAAAATTTTCTAATAATATATCACTAATCCATCGCTAAATGAGAGTAGCAATGAATTTTTCTGTTTAGCTACCGAATTTGTTCATCACTATGTGATGACCCAAAAGGTCATCACTTATCTTTAATTAAATTCTGTATTTCAAGACCTTAAAAACCTCTTTCAGCATCACCTCAATTTGCATGCGCAGTCCGGGGGTGCAGCCGGAAGTCTATATGTGAAAATCTGTGAAAAATGATAAAATTTGGCTTTAAAATGAATTAATATTGACTTCGGTCAACATTTAGGTAAACGGACCCGGACCCATAATTTAACTGTCCGGCAGGGTCCGTAGGAAAATATGGGACTTGAGCGTATGCCCGAAATCGAATTCTGAGGTCTCAAGTCCGAGAAATAAATTTTTGAAAGAAATTATTTTCTGAAAACTATATTAGTTTTTGAAAGTAAAATGTTATGTGAAACCTGTGGTATCGGGCCCGTATTATGGTTCTGGAGTCCGGTACTAGTTTAATATGATTTACATGTATTGTCGGTAAAATTTGGTAAGAAATGGACTTGAAACGACGTGAATCGGATAGTTATTGAGAAAATCGGAAATTTGAAGTCTTGAGAAAGTTTCATGATTTTGATGCTAACTTCATAGTTGTTGATGTTATTTTAGTGATTTGAATGCACGAGCGAGTCCGTATGATATTTTTAGGGTGGTGTGGATATTTGCTTTGGAGCCCCGAGGGCTCGGGTGAGTTTTGGATAGGCCACGGGGTAAAATTTTGAACTTAAAAAATTGCAGGCCTGCAGGCTTCGCATTTGCCAACCTCCCTTCGCAATTCCCAGTTCTCATTTCCCAACCTCCCTTCGCAATTTTCAGTTCGCATTTCCCAACCTCCCTTCACAATTCCCATAACTGCAGCCTTCAACTTTTTATACTTAGATGAAAAATAACCCTTTTTCACATCTTTTCAAAGCAAAAACTCCTAGGGCGATTTCCAAGAATAAGTCTTCTTCCAAATCGATTGTAAGTCAATTTTTATTAGTTTCCTTCAATCATTAACATCTTTTAACATGATTTCAACTCAAAATTAATAATTTTCATGGGGAAAATTGGGTGTTTTGCGTAAAACCTAAGTTTTTCAAAAAAAGAGGATTTGGACCTCGATTTGAGGTCCGATTTCAAAATAAATTATGTATTTGAGTTCATAGGTAAATAATTATCGGATTTTGGTTCGAACCTCGGGTTTTGACAATGTGGGCCCGGGGCTGATTTTTGACTTTTAGGGAAAGGCTTTAGAAAACTTATTTTCATGCATTAGAAATTATTTATTTAGCAGTCATTGATGTAATTAAGTAACTTGTGACTAGATACGAGCGAATTGGTGGTGGAATCACGAGGTAAAGCTATAGTTGAGGCTTGAACTAAGTTCGTCGCATCGAGGTAAGTGTTTGGTCTAACCTTAGCTTGAGGTAATAGGAGTTTGATCTTATATGCTACATATTATGTGTTGAGTACGATGTATAGGTGTGGTGACGAGTATCTATACGTCGGTGTTGAGCATGACCGTGAGTCTTAAATTGAAATTTATTGTGTTATTGAGAACTACTACGAATGCCTAAGTTGTTGACTCTCTGTGTTGAGCAAGGTTTATAATTATTCTCGTAGAGATTACTCATGGTTGAGCATTTGTGTTAGTTGAGGTAGTAGATATCGGAACAAGTTTGGTTATAGCTGATTTTTCCTTACCAGGATGTGTTCATTCTTATTGTTGACTCCCTTGCCAGGATAGTATATTTCTTATTGATCCCTAATCGGGACTCTTGTTATGGTTGATGTTGATTGTATATTTGGATCAGGTTACACGCCGCAACAATGATATATTTGGATCGGATTGCATGCCACAACAATGATATATTTGGATCGAGTTGTACGCCGCAACAATGATATATTTGGGTCGGTTGCACATCGCAACAATGAGATATTTTTATCGGGTTGCACGCCAGGGTCAGGTTGCACGCTACAACAGTGATAAATGATATGGATCGCGTTGCATGCCGCAACAGTGTTGTTATATGTTGGGATCGGGTTGCACGCCGCAATAATTGTTGATACAAAGTTTTTATGGATGGAATATATGTTCCTTGTTGTGGCGTTGTAAATTCTAAGTTGTCCTTGTTCCTTGTTCTTGATTTACTGTTGAAACTGATATACCCCGCAGCACGTACCCCCTCCTATCTTTACTTGTTTATTTCTGTTTATATTCCGTTGTATATTATATAACTACACTGGTTTATTTGGTAGTCTGAAGCTAGCCTCTTCACTACTTCGTCGAGGTTAGGCTAGGCACTTACCAACACATGGATTTGGTTGTGCTGATACTACACTCTGCACTATTTTGTGCAGATCCTAGTGTAGCAGATTTCAGCCCACAGTGAGGTTTCATTCCTACTTACCAGGCTGCTCGAGGTAGTTTTGCAGGCGTCTGTAGGCCTTGGCGTCTCCCTCTAGCTATTTTCCTGCTTCTCTTATGTAGTTCTAGAGACAGTATTTTATTATTTCTTTCAAATCCTTATTTGTAGTACTCTTAGACAGTCTATGAAGTTGTGACACAAAATCTTGGGTGATTTTGTTATGGGATGGTATTAGTAGTACTGTTAAACTTGAAATTTATTTCTTCCGCATGTTAAATTATGTTGCTATAAATTATTGATGCTAGGTCATTAAATAAAATGAAAATGGAATACATGTTAAATAGTTCAGTTAGTTGGCTTGCCTAGCTTTCACTAGCGATCACCATCACGTCTCTCGAGGGTGAAAAATCCGGGTCGTGACAAGTTGGTATCAAAGCACTAGGTTACATAGGTCTCACAATTCACAGACAAGCGTAGTAGAGTCTGAGGGATCGGTACGGAGACGTTTGTACTTATCCGCCAGAAGCTACAAAGTTAGGAAAAACTTCACATCTATTCTTTCCTATTGTGCAGTTTGGTTTCTCAATACTAATCGAATTTCTACTCTGTTCTTTTGCAAATGCCGAGTGTGAGCACATGATTTTTGCCTCACATGAATTACTCCCACAAAATTAAAACAAAAAATGCTCGTTTTATTGTGTGCAATTTTGTGAATTTTCGTGGTATTTTTTTGGGCATTATTGGCATTTGTCCATGCATGATTATTTGTTTTAAATTAATGAAAAATACAAAAATATGTGGCAATTGTATTTACATTTTTTTTATTAGACATTTCAAAATTAATTGTTAAACTAAATGTCTTAGAAAAAATAGAAAAATAAAAAATAATGTATTTTTGCATTTTTTTAGTAATTAATGTCGAATTTCGTATTTTCTTTTAATTTGTTAGTTAATTATGTGTTATAGTTATTAATAAGCATTATTTAATATTTTTAAGTTGATTAGGGATTATAATCTAATTTAGGACTTTGGTTTTGATTTTTGAAAAAATAGTTTAGGAGGAAAATAAAAGAAAAGAAAAGAAAATAAAGAAGAAATATTATTTGGGCCAAACCCATCCCAAACTTGGATTTGCCCAGGCCCAGACCAATTCCCTACCCCAGTCCAACCTAAAACCCGGTCCAGGGAGTCCAGTGACCAAGCCATCGAAACGACGTAGTACGGGTTCGAAACTACGTCGTTTCAATACCAGTTAATGTCAACCGTTCATCAATTCCCATCCAACGGTCCAAAACCTGCCCCCAATACCCATACCCGGCTCCGACCCGTTTTTCCTGAACTGACCCGGCCCCCAACCGGCCGAAGCGACCCTGTTTCGCATAAGTGAATTGATCCAAGCCGTTGATCTTAGTTGATCTAACGTCTTGGATCCATTCCCTCTCCCGATATATAACCCTCAAACCACACCCGGCCCCCTCAGAACCCCCTCCCCCCGCCTCATCCATCGTCTCCTTCAGCAAAACCATAGCAACTCGCCGCTTTAAAATACCACCGCCCTGAGCTGGCGGTACCGGCTCCGATGGCCGCCAAATTTACACCCCGGCTTCCCCTCAACCTCCTCATCCCAAATCCTTTGTCCGTTTCCCTCGAATTTTGCCCAAGCCCCACGAATCTTAAATCAAAAGAGGTCGGTCGAACCTTAACCCTCCCAAATACCCTCAAATTAGCACCATAAAATCACCAGACTACCCATACCCCAAATCCCTTACCAGCTTTCCCCGAATCCCCCTCAAAACACTCCAATATCGAATCTGAACGCTAAGTTCACGAGCCCTAAAATACAAAAAGGCCTGTAAGGATTATTTGACCGAATTGGACCTTAGTTTTGGGTTTGCACATGAAAAACCAAGTTTAAGGTCTAGTCCGATCGAAAAATGGAAAGACCTTTAAAAATGGATTCGAGTTCGGTCTGAATCTCTGAGGTATTTCTTTCACTTTTCTTTTGTTGTCAATTTTGTTTATTATCCTTCATTTTTGTCATTTGTTTCTTCCTTCTTTTTCGGACTTTTTATTTAGTCCAGTTTCATCAGTCTTGTTCTTCGTTAAGTGTATGTTAGAAACCTTCCCCTTTAAATTGATAAATAGGTTTAATCATTATATTAGGTTGAATTTCATAGTCAGTTAGATTTTGTTGAAATTACTCGAAATTGCTGTTATTTTAGCTTTCATTTGAACCAGTTGGTTTGGGTTTTCGAATGTGTTTGGGTTTAAGAGGGTTGAATGGGTCAATTAGTTGGGTCATTAATCCATGACCCATTTGAGGGTCAGACATAAGTTAGTTCAATTGACTAGAAGCCTGAATGTGATTTGCTTTGGGTCAAATTTGATCCAGGCTGTTTTGGCAAATTAAATAGCAGGGGACTTATTGATTAATGAACAAAGGCCAGGGGAATTAATTTAAAACATAGGCGTGCCCATACCATTGATTAAAATATAGGCTTCTCATACCAGTGAATTAAAATAAGGGGAGATGGGATCAGTAGTGGAACTGACATTCTGTTTAGTGAAAAATCAGAGAATAACATGGGGGTTAAATAGTTTCTTAATGGAAAAATGCTCTTAAGAGCTGGAAAGGGGTTAAAGTTTGGATATAAATACAGAGGTACACAGACAGAAATAGGGACTCAGTCTGAAAAACTAGGAGAAAAAACACTCTGCAAAAGCTGAGATCTTAAGAAAGAACACATAGAAATACAGAGAGTATTTGAGAGGATAGATACATTGAGAGCTTAAAAAATATAGAAGTTGCATCGATTCTCACCGTTTCATTAGTTTTGCACCTCTGGTTCCAATTTCTGTTTAATTCCTGGGTCATTTGGGTTTAAAAGTGGTTTGAGTTTGGGACATTCAACTTTGGTTTATGTCTGCTGGGGTGCCGTGGGTTTGAAGTTGATTTGTTGAGACTGTCTTCTACCACTTTCTGAGTTCGAAGTCGATTTAAATTGGTTTGATGAGGCTGTGTGTCTGCTGTTACTCTGCTGATCTTTTGCATTTCCTTTTCATTTTAATTTCCAGGTATACACTCATGAAACTCATACAATGTGACACCTGATTGAAGATTGAGGAATGAAAGTTTAGAATTCTAAGAGATTTACTACTGTACCATTAATTTGTAGCTATATTTCTTCTATTGTCTTGTATTTTGTTATTTTGAATGACATATGTTTGATTAAGGTGTAAATTAATAGGACTTAGTAAAAAAATGATCCTGAATGTGCTAGGACCTAGGTTTAAATGTGTTATTTCTTAGATCTCCTTACCAATTGTATGAATTAGTTAACAATGGCCCGTACTGAAGCAGTTAGATTATTTAATTCTAGGGAATCATTCTAGATGTGAAATGGTATATGATGTTTAGAGCTTTAGGATTATCTTAATGGCTAAATAGAGTTGATGCTAGTATAGCATGTTTTGAATAGGATGCTGGGACTGAAGGACTCAATTAATTCATGCTTGCCTGTATTTGTTTCATCTACGTCTGAATTTAGCATATGCTGGGATCCTCATCAGCGATTCTGTTGAAATAGCAAAAATGATAGTATAGGATAATATCTTCATTGTGAACATGGTTTGACATAATAACATATTTTGCTCATGATTAGGGCTAATTAATTCTAGCTTAGTTCTCTTTATGAAAGTATTTTAAGGCATTAGGACTATAATTATTTGTGTATGTTGAATCAAAAGTTAGGCCAAGCATATGGCCCAACATTTCTGAATTACTGTGCTATATCGTGGCATCAACCTCTTGGGCTTTGGGTGAGCCCATTTCTTTTTGGGGAGCTTGGCTCATAACTTGGTTTAGTGTGGACTTTGGATCATAAAGTCCCTTGGGCTGTAATTTCCAGTCTCAATTGGGCCAGACGTTTAGTGGTATTAAATGGGACCGCTCATCACGCTGGGCCCAAATCGGGGCAGCTTTCATTTTAAAATCAGTAATTCGTTTGGGGATTGAATTGGGCCAATGATGGGGTTTTGAAATCAATACTTGGATTTGTATTAAAATTGGAAGAACTTTAAGCTTTTAATATACCTAGGCACAAGATTGAAACAATGGTTGGACTCATTAGCAATTAAAATACAATAGAGAAGATGAGTTTAACCTTTGGAATTACTACCTTCTTTAGTTTAAACTTCAATAAAATCTCTTAGGAATTTTTTTTTCTTTCTTCGCTAAGCTTATTTCAATGGTCAGAGTATGCCATACCAAACAAAAAAAATTGGTAATTGCATGGCTTTCGTTTAAATTAATTTGGTATTGATCCTTAGAACTCGAAGCGCGCCATCTAGCAAATTCCATGGCCCTCGTTTATTAATATCGTACTATATCTTTAGAAATCGAGGTGTTTTATACGACATCCAACATTCTTTAAAAATTAATCAAAGGCAGTCAATAGTTCAAAATTGCACATAGGTCCAAACTGTATAAAATCAGATAATCAAGTCGGATATAACAGTTGAGCGACCGTGCTAGAACCACGAGACTCGGGAATGCCTAACACC
The DNA here is from genome assembly GCA_026770625.1 of Nicotiana glauca. Classification (NCBI taxonomy): domain Eukaryota; kingdom Viridiplantae; phylum Streptophyta; class Magnoliopsida; order Solanales; family Solanaceae; genus Nicotiana; species Nicotiana glauca. The sequence goes on from MU716485.1 coordinate 39,092, forward strand.
TTCTCTCGAGTTAACAGAGTTCCTTATCCGGATTTCTGGTTCGCAGACTGTTAAATAGAGTCATTCTTTTCCTCGACTCGAGATTTTAAACCGGTGACTTAGGATACTATAAATCTCTCAAGTGGCGACTCTGAATCTCTTAATAATGAATCCCACTTCGATTGTCCTTTAATTGGAAAAACTCCAATTTATTATACCCTCTCCGGGGGTGTAGTAGTGAAAAAGGAGGTGTGACAGCTCTGGTGACTCTGGTGGGGAATAAAACCCAGAATCATTGGTTCAGGGTTCAAGAATTCGAGCTTGGAATAATTATTGTATTTGGCTTGTTTATTATCTAATTTTTATTACATGTTGGGCTTAATGTACAAAATGATGCTTTAACCATTTTGATATTATTTTAACTGTACATATAAACTGTTACGAAACTATTCTCTTCTTATCTTCGGGGATGTGCTCGCTGGTTGAGACTCCCTATTCTGTTAGTGTCATACCTTTAAATAAGAAAAGAGGCTCGGACAAGTTACTAAGCCGGACGATCTTGCAGGCCCCCGGTACGTAGTCCCCTCCTCGACTCGAGTTGTACGCTCGGGTACACAGTATAGAACAAATACTCGGGTCTTAAAGCTAGAATAACTCAGCCTCATGCTGGATCCCTAGTAGGAACGTTTGTTTGTATCATGTGCATTTGACTTTGGAGGCTCAACACAAGGGTTGGGTCTGTCTAGGACAGGTGTACCCAAAATTGAAAACAGACCATCCTGATGCATCTTACATACTGCTTGTGCATTTATTTGCTTCGGATTTGCATGCTGACCGACTTTCAAATGTTTGGGGAAAAACAAAAAAAAAACAGCGGTACGAGGGTTAAAGAGAGATAATTACCTGTTTTAAAAATCAATGTCCAAATAGTGTCGACACTCTGCCGAATATTTTGGAGAAAGAAAAAAAATGAAGAAATATGTTTGTTTTCAAAATGAGTTTGTTTTATTTGCCAATGAAAAAAAGAGAGTCTAGTTTTCAAAAATAGTTTTACAATTAGGTAAGGTGATGCCGTTTTGCCAAAAATAGTCGAATGTTCCTGAAAGGGACGCCGGAAGGCTGATTTTTCATAAACAGCCACCTTTGGTCTTTTCCAATTTTTGGCCAGTTAGTAGACACAACCTTAAATCTTCCTTCGAGAGTGCTGAAAGGCCGTATCTGCAAAGCTGAGCTTTTGGAAATAAAAATATGAAAAGAGTTAATTCTGATCTTTTGAGTCAAATAGAATAAAATCTTGAATGTTTTGCTTAATCACCTTAATAAATGTGCAGAATGAGCACAAGTTAGAATTTACCAATAACAGTTGTGAACAAGATCCCTTTGGAGCTGCACATGTGGTGGGATGATTTGGGCGGATCAGGGCAAAACACGGTCAAATTGTACCTGGGAGGTCTCATGGGGTTGTTGAAGATTAATCCGAGGGGGGATATCATAAAGGCATTGGTCCCATTCTGGGACTCGGCTCACAACATATTTCATTTCTCATATTTTTAACTTACCCCAACATTGGAAGAGATATCTGGATACATCGGGGGTCCCAAGGTCCCTCTGAGACACCAATACCTGATTGCTCCAAGAACCGTAGCCATACACAGTTTCCTTGATTCCTTGAAAATAAGCAGGGTGGTACATAACCCGGACCTGACTGCTGGTTTTTGTACTTTGCCATTCATATCCAGCAGATATGGTCAAAAAGGAAGGTTCAACAAGCCAGAGAACAAAATTTATAGAAAAAGGAAACCGCCTTAAGTGGGAAGAACATAAATGTTTCGCATTTATGGTGGCCTTTCTGGGACTTCTGGTGTTCCCTAGAAAAGACGGGAATATTGACATACGAGTAAATGGGGTTGTTAATACTTTGCTTACTCAGGGCAACAACACCCTTGCACCATGATAGTAGCCGACATCTTCCGCGCTCTTACTGTTTGCAAAGCCGGAGGGGACTTTTTTGAGAGTTGTAATGTGCTGCTGTAGATGTGGATAATCGAACACTTATGCCATCGTCCTCGATTTTTGAGTTACGAGTCATCAAAGAAGACATGTGTAGAGGAATTTTCTTCGAGGGTTGAAGGGATCAGATTACCAGAGGGGATCGCCGAGTGGGTAGCACACCTTCGTTCCATCACTGCATGCCAGATAGAGTGGACATTTGGGTGGTTATCTGTAGATGAAATCATATATATGCCCGCCACCGAACCTCATTTCCTATTGATATGACTCAGGAGTATTCAACCCTATGCCCCGTATCGAGTTCTGAGGCAACTGGGGAGATGCCAAATAGTCCCGAAGAATGAAGATCTCGTGGCCAAGTAGTCGAGATCGGGCCTAACGATCAATTCCATGAAGCAGTATTCACAAAATTTGGAACGAATGTCAATACTTAACAACAAATACTTGTGTACGGGATCGGTCCAAAGGTGAAGTTCCACCGGGATACCTTGCTTGGTATAGAAGAGACATTGAGTTCGAGAGGCCAGCCAAGGGGCCCCATATTCAAAAATTCGTTAAAGCATCGCAGGGACAGTGGAATTGGTTGGCTAAAGAACGCGAGTACAGGGCCACAATAGGTAAACTAGAGAAGCAAGCCATGGAATTTCAATTTGAAAAGGATGTTCAAGTCGCTGCAAATGAGGGGGAAAAGAAGAAGCTAATTTAAGAAAATGAGACCTTTAAGGGTTAGATCCGAAAAATGAAAATAACTGTCAGAAAACCAGAAAGAAGTCGGACTGACCAAAAATTCATAAACGAATTAAAAGGGAAAGCCCGTGAATGCCAAGAAGACTTGGAGAGATCTGAAGCTAGCTTGGCAATGATCCAGGCCAGGTGGACAAAAGGTGCAAAAGAGCGGACACTTCATATGCAGCAGATGAAAAGGGACTATGAGGGGAGCATCACTGTCCTGAAAGGAACAATAGTCACTCTCGAAGACAGGATATTCAAGCAATCTAGAGATTTCAGAGCAGATAGGAAACATTGCTATGACCTGATGGCGCGGATGGAGGAACAAATGCATAAGTTTCAAGATAAACTCCTTCATAACTCTCGAATGCTGGAAACCCGGGATCAACAGATAGGGCGATTGCTGCAGGAAAAGAGCAGGATCAGAGAAGGGGTCACAAACATCGCACATTACATTACTACAAAATACCGAGCGTGTGAGGACATGACCCGTACCACCTTTTTTGCTGTAGTGATGACATTCGTCCGGTAAATAATGATCGATTTAGAGAGACTCCAAAGGGATCTTGCACACATGCCCACGGCAAGGTCGAATGATGCCTCGCGGGCCCCAAGAAATGTTAGGCCATTAATGTATTCTTAATTTTGTTTTGAGTTGTACTTTCTTGTTGAAGTTTTTAAGTCTGTCAGTCAGTCCTTTCCAAGTTGGCTTTGCTGTCTTTTCAAAATTTGTAACTTCTTCCAAGTGTTATAATAAAAGCAGTTGTCTTTGTGAGAAAAATTTTGCTACGTATTTTTACATCGGCTAGAACTACACCCGATCTGATTCATGTGGGGACATGATACGTAGTCAATCTTCATAGAATTAGACCACAACCAAAAAAATAAAAATAAAATTATAATAATAAATAAAAAAATTATAAAAATAAATAAAGAAAAAAAATGAGGGAAGAGTTATAAATAGGAAAAATCGGGATGATACAAGCAACCAAGCAAATGAATAATAGAAATGGTTAACTGCTTAGGTGCATTGCATCCTTAATGTGTGTTTGCCTATCTGTTAAAAGCCCTAACGCTGCTAGGATGCCCCTATTTTGTTCATTTTCAAAATCCAAAAGGTGTTTGGTTTGTGGTTCCCGAGGTAGTGACTCATATCCATAACCTAAAAGTCAAAAGGCAATGGAAGATAATAATAAAATTGGGTTAGTTGATATCGGTACCCAAAAGCGGTTGGTTGGACAGGACACTGGCTTGGCTGATGAGGCAAGGATGTTAAGACAACACATAACAAACATGTATCAGGCTTGGATGGTTGGGAAGGCACCACCACCACCACCACTTGGTTTCTCCGATGCTGTCCTTACCCAAACTCTAGCATCTCCCAATCACCCTAGTATCTCCATCACTCTCCCTCCAAGTGCTGGGAGGATGAAGAACATAGAACGGTCCTTAAAGAATGTGCAAGGGACGGGAGACCAAGGCAGCATGTCCTACCAAGAGTCATGTACACTCCCTAATGTCCGCCTGCTCGCAAGGTTTAAAGTACCAAAGTTCAACTTGAATGAGGAGTGTGGAGGTCCGGTAGTCCATCTGAAGGAATATTGCAAGGAAATGAGGAATGTTGGCAAGAAAGACGATTGGTTAATGACATATTTTAGCAGAAGCTTGAGTGGGGCAGCTTTGGAATGGTATAATCGTCAAGATGTCGGTAAGTGGCATACATGGGATGACATGGCTCAAGATTTTGTGCGACACTTTCAGAACAATACAGACATTGTCCCAGATCACTCCTCCATGTCTCAGATAGAAAATAAACCTAAATAAAGTTTTAGGAAATTTTGGCTCAGATGGAGTGAACAAGTTGCTCAGGATAATCTTCCCATAAAAAGAAAAGATGTTGTTGAGCCCCTCCAATGACAAGGTCCAGTGGTTGTTCTTGCTAAACGCCCTCAGCCTCAATATCGACCCCGTGGATCCTCTCTAAATCCTCCCAACTGCTACTTCTCTCCATAGAACCCCCGAAATCGTCCATCACTTCCCCAATATCCTATCCACATTACACCATCATATGTTCCACATCTTCAAGGCCCGCAATGGTCTGCACCGATCCCACAAAGGTCTCGTCTGCCTCCTCAAGCATATCAGCCACCTACCCGCAAAAGGCTCCAACCGAGGCTAGAGTATAAAATAAAAAGATTACTGGAAAAAGAGAATGATTTCGGAGAATCTTATGCAAGTTTGTTTGAAAAGTTAAAGCATTCTGGCCTGATTGAGCCGCTCCCCGGTTATACTCCAGACCCATATGCAAAAGGCTTTGATCCTGCTGTATGATGCATGTATCACTCTAATGTCCAAGGGCATAGCATTGAGAATTGTCGTTCTTTGAAAAAGCAAATAGAAAGAATGATTCACGAAGGGGTAATCGCGATCAATGACAGTAGCAGGGAGCATGCGGATCCTCAGGGGAATGTGTTGATTAAAGCTGATGATGTTGCAATTGGTAATGGTCTTGGAAATATTAGTACAAAACTCAGTGGCTAAGAGGCCAAGCGTGGTGATGAGAAAAATATTCCTTTCTTGGCTGGCCAGGAAGGAATCTTGGTAGTTCGCTTTGATTTTTCTTAAAGTTTGTCTGGATTATCCCAGGGTTCTAATTCAAATCTTATTTTGTTAGTTTTATCTAAAGCGTGTAAACCCTGTTATCTTGTATCTTCCAGTAAAATAAAATTTCTCTTCTTCACTATTTCTGACATTTTATTTGTGTTTTATTTCTAGTTCCTTTTTACGCTGATTCTAATGACATGGCATGCATGAGAAATTCTCAAACCAGTCTAAAAAATCAATCTAACTCCAAAATAATAAGTACAATAAGTTCATCATTTATGTGGTTAAGTACACTCACCTGGAGAGGATGTATTGCGCCCTAACTTGGGTAACACAAAAGTTGAAACATCATCCGTCGATTTGGAATCCCAAAGATAATCATCACAGATAACAGTGCTAATCTTAACAACAATTTGATGAAGGAAGTATGTCTACAGTTTAGGATTACGCATCGCAATTCTACCCCATATCGTCCTAAGGCGAACGGAGCAGTTGAGGCGGCCAATAAGAACATAAAGAAAATATTAAGGAAAATGGTAGGAGGTTCCAGGCAATGGCATGAAAAGTTACCGTTTTCAATGTTGGGTTATCGTACTACTGTTCGTACTTCAGTAGGTGCACCTCCTTATTTGATGGTGTATGGCACTGAAGCGGTAATACCTGCGGAGGTTGAAATCCCGTCCTTGCGTATTGTCGCAGAGGCTGAGATTGATGATGATGAATGGGTAAAAACCCGGTTGGAGCAATTGAGTTTGATTGATGAGAAAAGATTGGCATTAGTGTGCCATGGTCAGTTATATCAAAAGAGAATGGCAAGAGCATACAACAAAAAGGTGCGTCCCCGGAAGCTTGAAGTGGTTCATCAAGTGTTGAAACGCATCCTTCCAAATCAGGCTGAAGCAAAAGGCAAGTTCGCCCCAAATTGGCAAGGGCCATTCATTGTGACAAGAGTATTATCCAATGGTGCTTTGTATCTAACAAATATTGAAGGCAAATGTGTAGACATGACAATTAACTCTGTCGCAGTCAAAAGATACTATGTATGATTTTCTTTGGTTTATTGTGATTGTTTGTATTAGGCATTATTTCGAAGACTGAAATGACGAAGGCAATTTGTTCTGCTATCCAAACACTTTACCCTTTGTTTTCCCCCTTTGGGCCTTATTCGTTTTATTTCATACCCCTCTTTTGGAATCAACAAAAAAAGGAAAGAAAAAAAGAGAAAAAAAAATATAAGTGAAAGCATAACAACAAGGAAAATCGGGTGAACTACGTTTGACCTGATTCTTCTTAAGGATACGTAGGCAGCTTCACGGCTCGGTCATAGGGAAACAAAAATCAAAAGATCCCCAAGCAAGAAACTGGGGCAGAAGTTGTGTTTGTAATAAGAAATTTGGTTCCAAAAAGTGTAATTCTAACCCATTGCATTTGGTTGAGCTTTTGATATCCTTTTCTTTCCAACCATATCCAAGAACCCATATTAATGTCCAAAGAAAGACCTCCCGATCAGTCTTTGAAAGATGCCAAGTCAAGCAAGTAAAGATGATTCATACCAGGGGCCACACTCCGGTTTAAGCAAGGAAGTGGAAAAAATGAGAGAGTCTTATTAGTGAAAACCCATAATCGCACTGTAAGGCGACAAAAAATGAGAGAAATGAGAGAGTCTTAGTGGTGAAAACCCTCGAAGGGCACTATAAGGCGATGAAAGATGAGAGAAATCCAAAAAATGAGAGAGTCTTACTGGTAAAAATCTCCACAGGCACCATGAGGCGGGAAGGAATAGAGAAAGGGTCATATGAGATAAGGCCGACAGCAGAAATCCGTCTAGGCATCAAGCAAAACGAAGATAGTGATTCAGCAAAGAATTGGGTTGTGAGAATCTTGAGGTGCAGAATAAGACAATTGGAAATTGATGAATTGTATAGACTGGGTTGATTAATCCAAAATGCACAACATGATCATTGGGATTAGTTATCCCATTCAGATAAGTCTTTTTCTTTTCTCAAACGATCTTCTAAAGGAAGATTTTCTCTTTTATTTTTATCTTTTGAAATCATCGTATATTTTTCTTTTGGCTAAGGATTTTCCAATAATAATTTGATTCTAACAAATAAGAAGGAATTTCAAAGCTTACTACCAGTTTCCAATATGGTGCGAAGCGAAGTGTGGCTAGGACATGCCGACGATAATGTGATGAGACGTAAAAGGCATCATTGGAAATCCGAACGATGGAATGGTCTAAGATTCCGTGAAAGGAATGGGATCAGATAAGAAAACTAGAAGTGAAAAGCAACAGTTGGGAGGTTTGTTGTTAAGGAGTAGTCCGAGGGTCGAAAATTCTCGACCAAGGCCAAGGCAAGTCGGACAAAACCAAGTATGGAAAGGAGAGAAGGGAAAACCACCCCATCAGAGTCGCCAGAGCTGTCACACCTCCTTTTTCACTACTACACCCCCGGAGAGGGTATAATAAATTGGAGTTTTTCCAATTAAAGGACAATCGAAGCGGGATTCATTATTAGAGATTCAGAGTCACCACTTGAGAGATTTATGGTGTCCCAAGTCACCGGTTTAAAATCCCGAGTTGAGGAAAAGAATGACTCTGTTTAACAGTCTGCGAACCAGAAATCCAGATAAGGAACTCTGTTAACTCGAGAGAAGGTGTTAGGCATACCCGAGTTCCGTGGTTCTAGCACGGTCACTCAACTGTTATATCCAGCTTGATTATCTGATTTTATACAGCTTGGACCTATGTGCAATCTTGAACTATTTACCGCCTTTGATTAATTTTTAAAGAATGTTGGATGTCACATAAAACACCTCGATTTCTAAAGATTTAGTACGATATTAATAAACGAGGGACATGGAATTTGGTAGAAGGCGCGCTTCGAGTTCTAAGGATCAATACCAAATTAATTTTAACGAAAGCCATGCAATTACCATTTTTGTGTTTGGTATGGCATACCCCGAGTATTGAAAGAAGCTTAGCGAAGAAAGAAAAAAAATTTCTAAGGGATTTTATTGAAGTTTAAACTAAAGAAGGTAGTAATTCCAAAGGTTAAACTCATCTTCTCTATTGTATTTTAATTGCTAATGAGTCCAACCATTGTTTCAATCTTGGGCCTAGGTATATTAAAAGCTTAAAGTTCTTCCAATTTTAACACAAATCCAAGTATTGATTTCAAAACCCCATCATTGGCCCAATTCAATCCTCAAACGAATTACTGATTTTAAAATGAAAGCTGCCCCAATTTGGGCTCAGCGTAAGCCCAGCAGCGTGACGAGCGGTCCTATTTAATACCACTAAACGTTTGGCCCAATTGAGACTGGAAATTACAGCCCAAGGGACATTATGATCCAAAGTCCACACTAAACCAAGTTATGAGCCAAGCTCCCCAAAAGGAAATGGGCTCATCCAAAGCCCAAGAGGCTGATGCCACGATATAGCATAGTAATTCAGAAATGTTGGCCATATGCTTGGCTTGGCCCAACTTTTGATTCAACATACATAAATAATTATAGTGCTAATGCCTTAAAATACTTTCATAAAGAGAACTAAGCTAGAATTAATTAGCCCTAATCATGAGCAAAACATGTTATAATGTCAAACCATGTTCACAATGAAGATATTATCCTATACTATCATTTTTTCTATTTCAACAGAATCGCTGATGAGGATCCCAGCATATGCTAAATTCAAACGTAGATGAAACAAATACAGGTAAGCATGAATTAATTGAGTCCTTCAGTCCCTGCATCCTATTCAAAACATGCTATACTAACAGCAACTCTATTCAGCCATTAAGATAATCCTAAAGCTCTAAACATCATATACCATTTCACATCTAGAATGATTCCCTAGAATTAAATAATCCATCTGCTTCAGTACAGTCCATTGTTAAGTCATTCATACAATTGGAAAGGAGATCTAATAAATAACACATTTAAACCTAGGTCCTAGCACATTCAGGATCATTTTTTGACTAAGTCCTATTAATTTACACCTTAATCAAACATATGTCATTCAAAATAACAAAATACAAGACAATAGAAGAAATATAGCTACAAATTAGTGGTATAGTAGTAAATCTCTTAGAATTCTAAACTTTCATTCCTCAATCTTCAATCAGGTGTCACATTGTATGAGTTTCATGAGTGTATACCTGGAAATTGAAATGAAAAGGAAATGTAGAAGATCAGCAGAGTAATAGCAGACACACAGCCTCAACAAACCAATTTAAATCGACTTCAAACTCATAAAGTGGTAGAAGACAGTCTCAACAAATCAACTTCAAACCCTCAGCACTCCAACAGACATAAACCAAAGTTGAATGTCCCAAACTCAAACCACTTTTAAACCCAAATGACCCAGGAATTAAACAGAAATTGGAACCAGAGGTGCAAAACTAATGAAACACTAAGAATCAATGCAGCTTCTATATTTTTTAAGCTCTCAATGTATCTATCCTCTCAAATACTCTCTGTATTTCCATGTGTTCTTTCTTAAGGTCTCATCTTTTGCAGAGTGTTTTTTCTTCTATTTTTTTAGACTGAATCCCTATTTCTATCTGTGTACCTCTATTTTTATATCCAAACTTTAACCCCTTTCCATCTCTTAAGAGCATTTTTCCATTAAGAAACTATTTATCCCCCATGTTATTCTCTGATTTTCCACTAAACTGAATGTCAGTTCCACTACTGATCCCCTCTCCCCTTATTTTAGTTCACTGGTATGGGCAACCTATATTTTAATCAATGGTATGGGCACGCCTATGTTTTAAATTAATTCCTCTGGCCTTTGTTCATTAATCAATAAGTCCACTGCTATTTAATTTGTCAAAACAGCCAGGATCAAATTTGACCCAAAGCAAATCATATTCAGGTTTCTAGTCAATTGAACTAACTTATGTCTGACCCTCAAATGGGTCATGGATTAATGACCCGACTAATTGACCCATTCAACCCTCTTAAACACAAACACATTCGAAAACCCAAACCAACTGGTTCAAATGAAAGCTAAAATAAGAGCAATTCCGAGTAATTTCAACAAAACCTAACTGACTATGAAATTCAACTTAATATAATGATCAAACCTAATTTCATTTGGTTCCAATTTCTGTTTAATTGCTGGGTCATTTGGGTTTATAAGTGGTTTGAGTTTGGGCCATTCAACTTTGGTTTATGTCTGCTGGGGTGCTGTGGGTTTGAAGTTGATTTATTGAGATTGTCTTTTACCACTTTCTGAGTTCGAAGTCTATTTAAATTAGTTTGCTGTGGTTGTGTGTCTGCTGTTACTCTGCTGATCTTTTGCATTTCCTTTTCATTTCAATTTCCAGGTATACACTCATAAAACTCATACAATGTGACACCTGATTGAAGATTGAGAAATGAAAGTTTAGAATTCTAAGAGATTTACTATTGTACCATTAATTTGTAGCTATATTTCTTCTATTGTATTGTATTTTGTTATTTTGAATGACATATGTCTGATTAAGGTGTAAATTAATAGGACTTAGTCCAAAAATGATCCTGAATGTGCTAGGACCTAGGTTTAAATGTGTTGTTTCTTAGATCACCTTCCCAATTGTATGAATTAGTTAACAATGGACTGTACTGAAGCAGTTGGATTATTTAATTCTAGGGAATCATTCTATATGTGAAATGGTATATGATGTTTAGAGCTTTAGGATTATCTTAATGGCTGAATAGAGTTGATGCTAGTATATCATGTTTTGAATAGGATGCTGGGACTGAAGGACTCAATTAATTCATGCTTGCCTGTATTTGTTTCATCTACGTCTGAATTTAGCATATGCTGGGATCCTCATCAACGATTCTGTTGAAATAGCAAAAATGATAGTATAGGATAATATCTTCATTGTGAACATGTTTTGACATTATAACATGTTTTGCTCGTGATTAGGGCTAATTAATTCTAGTTTAGTTCTCTTTATGAAAGTATTTAAGGCATTAGGACTATAATTATTTGTGTATGTTGAATCAAAAGTTGGGCCAAGCATATGGCCCAACATTTTTGAATTACTATGCTATATCGTGGCATAAACCTCTTGGGCTTTGGGTGAGCCCATTTCCTTTTGGGGAGCTTGGCTCATAACTTGGTTTAGTGTGGACTTTGAATCATAAAGTCCCTTGGGCTGTAATTTCCAGTCTCAATTGGGCCAGACGTTTAGTAGTGTTAAGTGGGACCGCTCGTCACGCTGTTGGGCTTACGCTGGGCCCAAATCGACGTAGCTTTCATTTTAAAATCAGTAATTCGTTTGGGGATTAAATTGGGAAAATGATGGGGTTTTTAAATCAATACGTGGATTTGTGTTAAAATTGGAAGAACTTTAAGCGTTTAATATACCTAGGCCCAAGATTGAAACAATGGTTGGACTCATTAGCAATTAAAATACAATATAGAAGATGAGTTTAACCTTTGGAATTACTACCTTCTTTAGTTTAAACTTCAATAAAATCTCTTAGGAATTTTTTTTCTTTCTTCGCTAAGCTTCTTTCAATAGTCGGGGTATGCCATACCAAACAGAAAAATGGTAATTGTATGGCTTTCGTTTAAATTAATTTGGTATTGATCCTTAGAACTCGAAGCGCGCCATCTAGCAGATTCCATGGGCCTCATTTATTAATATAGTATTAAATCTTTAGAAATCGAGGTGTTTTATGCGACGTCCAACATTCTTTAAAAATTAATCAAAGGCGATAAATAGTTCAAGATTGCACATAGGTCCAAACTATACAAAATCAGATAATCAAGCTGGATATAACAGTTGAGCGACCGTGCTAGAACCACGGAACTCGGGATTGCCTAGCACCTTTTCTCGAGTTAACAGAGTTCCTTATCCGGATTTCAGGTTCGTAGACTATTAAACAGAGTTATTCTTTTCCCTGACTCGGGATTTTAAACCGGTGACTTGGGACACCATAAATCTCTCAAGTGGTGACTCTGAATCTCTTAATAATGAATCCTGCTTCGATTGTCCTTTAATTGAAAAACTCCAATTTATTATACCCTCTACGGGGGTGTAGTAGTGAAAAAGGAGGTGTGGCACCGAGAACACACGCTTCCTCATCCACTGATCAGCAGAGACCGAGGCCATGCTAGAGGTCGAACTAGGGGCAGAGCTCAGCCCAGAGCAGCACCACCAACGGCGGAGCCTTAGGTTGAGTTTGACGAGGAGGTTCCAGCCCAGACAGCTCCAATGGGCCTAGGTCAGTTCCCAGAGGGGTTTATTACCACTTCAGTACTTCAGGATGCTCTGGTTCATCTAGTAGGCCTCATGGAGAGTGTCACCCAGGCAGGCTTGCTTCCTGTAGCCCTAGCCGTCTTTCAGGCTGGAGGAAAGGGCCAGACTCATACTACTCGCACTCTGGAGCAGGTGGCTCCTTAGTTTCAAACTCCAGCAGCTCAACCAATTGGAGCAGTTCAACCAGATATGGTAGTCCAGACCGGTGTCGGAGTAGTCATGACTGCCGATGCCTTGTGGAGATTGGATAGGTTTACTAAGCTCTTTACTGCCACTTTCAGCAGTGCATCTTTTATGGATCCCTAGTATTATCTAGACAACTGTCATGAGGTTCTTAGGAACATGGGGACAGTGGAGGCCAATGGGATTGACTTTGCTACTTTCCGCTTATCTGGATCCGCCAAGACTTGGTGGACAGATTATTGTTTGGCTAGACCAGCCGGATCGCCAGCTTTGACTTGGGAGCAGTTTACCCAGCTATTCTTGGAGAAGTTTCTTCCCGTTACTCAGAGGGAGATGTACCGGAGGTAGTTCGAGTGTCTCCAGCAGGGTTCCATGACCGTTACCCAGTATGAGACTAGGTTTATTGATTTGGACCATCATGCTCTACTTATACTCCCGAGAGAGAGAGAGAGAGAGAGAGAGAGAGAGAGAGAGAGAGAGAGAG
>MU716485.1:53948-68970 GCA_026770625.1 Nicotiana glauca
GGGAGAGAGAGAGAGAGAGAGAGAGAGAGAGAGAGAGAGAGAGAGAGAGAGAGAAGGTTCATTGAGGGACTTATCCAGCCCATTCAACTTCAGATGGCTAAGGAGACGGGGAGTGATATTTCTTTCCAAGAGGCGGCCAATGTCGCCAGGAGGGTCGAGATGGTTTTTTCACGGGGTGTGGTCAGGGGTCTGACAAGAGGCCCCGTCATTCAGGCAGATTCAGTGGTACCTCGTTTGGAGGTAGGGATTCGTATGGTAGAGGCCATCCTCCTAGGCCCTTTCAGTCAGCGCTTCCGGCTTCTCACAGTGCTCCAGGTGGTTGTGATTCTTATATACAGTATTCTAATCAACAGCCTTACAGTGCACCACCAGCTCCTATCAGTGCACCGCCGCTCCAGAGTTTTTGGGGTGGTCATTTAGGTCGTCTAGGTCAGTCACAGTTTCCTCAGCCGTAGCACTCAGGTGGATGCTTTATGTGTGGTGAGTATGGTCATATCTGGAGGGCTTGTCCGAGGTTAGTGGGTACTCAGTCGCAACATCAGGGTTCCCCATGCTATAGTTCAGGCACTAGGTGTTCCACAACCCACCCAGCTAGCTAGAGGTGGGGGTAGAAGTGCTAGAGGTGGAGGTAGAGGTGCTAGGGGTGGAGCTCAAGCCGCTAGAGGTGGAGGCCAGCCAGCAGCAAGCAAGCCCAGAGATGCAGTCCAGGGTGGTGGGGCCCAGCCCCGATTTTATGCTCTTCTAGCTAGGTCAAAGGCTGAGGCTTCCAATACATTTATCACAGGTACGATTTTGGTTTGTGGTAGGGGTGCTTCAGTGCTATTTGATCCAGGGTCTACCTACTCTTATGTGTCATCTTATTTTGCGCCGTATCTTGTCGTACCCAGTGATTCTCTCAGTATTCCTGTTTATGTGTCCACCCCCATAGGTGATTCTATTGTGGTAGATCGTGTTCATCGTTCTTGCATGGTTTTGATCGAGGGTCTTGGGACCCGAGTAGACGTATTATTGCTGGACATGGTCAATTTTGATATCATACTAGGGATGGACAGGTTGTCACCTTACCACGCCAAGACTGTGACCTTAGCCCCACTGGATTTACCTCGTTTAGAGTGGAGAGGGACTCTTGGTTATTCTACCCGTAGAGCTATCTTATATATAAAGGCTAAAAAAATAGTCGAGAAGGGGTGTATGGACTATTTGGCATACGTTCGTGATTCCAGTGTCGATGTTCCTTCCATTGATTCTGTGCCTGTAGTTCATATCCTGAGGTGTTTCCTTCAAACCAGCCGGGTATGCCACCTGACGGGGATATTGATTTTTGCATTGACCTGGCTTCGGGCACTCAGCCTATTTCTATTCTGCCATATCGCATGGCCCCGCCTGAGTGGAAAGAGCTGAAGGAGTAGTTGGAAGACTTGCTGATAAGGGCTTTATTAGACCCAGTGTCTTGCCATGGGGTTTGCCGGTGTTGTTTATCAAGAATAAGGACGGATCGATGAGAATGTGTATAGATTACCGATAATTGAACAAGGTCACAATCAAGAACAAGTACCTATTGCCGAGGATTGAGGATTTGTTCGACCAGCTTCAGGGTGCCCAAGTGTTCTAAGATCGACTTGAGATCAGGCTACCATCAGTTGAAGATTAGGGCATCCGATGTCCCTAAAACAACTTTTCGCTCTCTGTACGGGCATTATGAGTTCTTGCTGATGTCATTCGGGTTGATGAATGCCCCGACAACTTTTATGAATTTGATGAACGGAGTGTTCAGGCCTTCCTTGGATTCGTTCGTGATAGTCTTCATTGACGATATCTTGATTTATTACCGTAGTCAAGAGGAGCATGGGCAATATTTGTGAGTGGTTCTTCAGGCTCTGAGAGATAGTCAGTTGTACGCAAAGTTTTCGAAGTGTGAGTTCTGGTTGAGTTCAATTGCTTTCTTGGGGCATGTGGTTTCAGCAGAGGGTATTCATGTAGATTCAAAGACGATAGAGAAAGTCAAGAACAAGCCTCGACCCATATCAGCCACAAAGATTCAGAGTTTCTTGGGTTTGGCAGCCTCGATGACCAGGTTGACCCAGAAAGAAGCCCAATTTAAATGGTCGGATGAGTGCAAAACGAGCTTCCAGAATCTCAAGACATCCTTGACTACACCAGTGTTGGCTTTGCCCATAGGTTCAGGCCCATATACAGTTTATTATGATGCATCTCGTGTTGGGCTTGGTGCGGTGTTGATACAGGATGGCAAGGTCATTGCTTATGCTTTGCGCCAGTTGAAGATTCATGAAAAGAACTATCCAGTCTATGATTTGGAGTTAGCAGCCATTGTTCATGCGCTGAATATTTGGAGGCATTATCTGTATGGCGTGGCATGCCAAATGTTCACGGACCACAAGAGTTTGTAGTATTTGTTCAAGTAGAAGGAGTTAAATTTGAGGCAGAGAAGGTGGTTGGAGCTGTTGAAAGATTATGATGTCACTATCTTATATCATTTGGGAAAGGTTAATGTGGTGGCCGATGCTTTGAGTAGAAAGTCAGTCAGTATGGGCAATCTGGCATATATTCCGGTCGGTGAGAGACCGCTTGCCTTGGATGTCTAGGCTTTTTCAAATCAGTTTGTGAGGTTGGACGTTTTTGAGCCCAGCCGCATATTAGCTTGCACGGTTGCTCGCCCTTCTTTATTGGAACGTATCCGAGATCGATAGTATGATGATCCTCATTTATATGTCCTCAGAGACACGGTGCAACACAGAGATACCAAGCAGGTCACACTAGGAGATGATGGAGTTTTGAGAATGCAGGGTCGTATTTGTATGCCTAATGTGGATGGACTTCGGGAGTTGATTCTAGAGTAGGCCCATAGTTCCCAATACTCTATTCATCCAGGCGCCTCCAAGATATATCAGGACTTATGGCAGCATTACTGGTGGAGGATAATGAAGAAGGACATTGTTGCTATATGGCTCGATGTTTGAATTGTCAGCAGGTTTAGTACGAGCGTCAGAGGCTTGGCGGTGTGTTCCAGAAGATTGAGATTCCTGAGTGGAAGTGGGAGCATATCACTATAGACATTGTTGTTGGACTCCTACAAACTTAGAATAAGTTTGATACAGTGTGGGTTATTGTGGATAGGTTGACCAAGTCAGCACATTTTATTCCTGTGGTAGTCTCGTATTCTTCCGAGAGATTAGCTGAGATTCATATCCGGGAGATTGTTCGACTTCATAGTGTGCCCATGTCTATCATTTCGGATCGAGGTACACAGTTTACCTCAAATTTCTTGAAAGCAGTTCAGCGAGAGTTGGGCACGCGGGTTGAGTTGAGCATAAAGTTTCATCCTCAGACGGACTGGCAGTCTGAGCGGACTATTCAGATTTTGGAGGATATGCTTCGAGTTTGTGTCATTTACTTTGGAGGCTCGTGGGATCAGTTCTTGCCTTTAGCAGAGTTTGCCTACAATAACAACTACCAGTCGAGTATTCAAATGGCTCCTTATGAGGCTCTATATGGTAGGCGGTGTTGGTCACCGGTTGGATAGTTTGAGCCGGAAGAGGCTCGATTTTTTGGTACATGATAAGTTGGGATTTTAACGTGTTTTATGCCCCTAATTGCCTATGCTTTATGTATAAATTGCTACAAAATAGTCCCAAAATGCTCACAGGTTGTGCTTGAATGCAGGTTTGATCAACAAGTGACAAAATGTCAAAGATCTGCTCAAAAAGGAGTGAAACCTGCTCAAGTATCAAAGACCAAGAGATCTAAGGAAAAGAGAACCTAGTGCGGACCGCGTAAAAGTGAATGAGGTCGCACTAGGAGGTTCAGAGATTTGGAATAATCAGGCTGAAGGCTACTCGACCGCGGTACGTTTCTCGCGGTCCGCGGTTAGGCTCCGCGGCCGCACTACTATTTTGTGCGGTCCGCGAATATAAGGTTCGGAGAGGTTGACAAATGACCAATTCCAAGCAATGCAGTCCGCAGTCGTACTTGTACGGACCGCGCCAACTCCCTCCGCAGCCGCGGTACACTTCCACGCGGTCCGCGGTCCTCAAGTTCAGAGAAGCAGAAATGTGAAGTCCAAGAGCCAGTGCGGCCGCGGTCCATTTTGTGCGGCCCGCACTGACCTCGCATGTGTATTTTTGTCCAGTTTTTCTAGCCTAATATAAATAGAACATTTTATCATTTTTAGGTCAGTTTTTGTATTCCAGAGATAGCTGTGCTCGTGAGACTCAGTTTTGTAGCCATTTTTGGCACTTTTGCTTTATATTTACGATAGATTCTTGTAGTTTCATTTAGCAATTAATTAATATGTACAGTTCTTCATCTATTTCTTCATTTTCTCTTTCAAACATGAGTAGCTAAACCCATTAGCTAGGGTTGTGGCTCAACCCTAGTGTGAGTAATTGATGGGTGTTGCCATCTAGGGTTAGATTGATTATGGATGTTTGCTATTTGGGTTGATTTTATATTTTTAATTGAGAATTGGTGGTTGCAAATACTGATTCAAGCTTTGTGGGTTTGACTCTTCTTAAGAAAGAGAATTTATGACCCCAAAATTGACCCAACAAGGAATTGGGATGGACTCATGAGAAATGATAGTCCCAATTAACGGGTTAAATCTCGAGAGAGTCAATTGGGCAAAATCACTCTCTCTACCAAGAGGTGTGAGAGTGGGTACAATTGTGCAACGGTTATAGAATAAGCCCCAAATATATCAGTATCCTTAGTAACATCTACCCGTCAATTAGCCACCTAGGCAGTGTTACAACCATAGTGTCTTTCTTCACATTAGATACAACTTTAGCAATCATCTTGTAGCTTAATTTAGATTCAA
The DNA here is from genome assembly GCA_026770625.1 of Nicotiana glauca. Taxonomy (NCBI): domain Eukaryota; kingdom Viridiplantae; phylum Streptophyta; class Magnoliopsida; order Solanales; family Solanaceae; genus Nicotiana; species Nicotiana glauca. Next base: position 58,783 of record MU716485.1, read on the forward strand.
TTTAGTAGTTTGAAAATAAGTAGTTTATAATTGAAAAAAACCCAAAAATGAAAAGAAGATCATTTAATAGCACACATGCAAACTCTATCCTAAGTAGATATCCGAATTCCTTTCTAGCTCCCTGAGGATTCGATCCCGACCCTCATATCGGGTACAGATCTAGTACAATATGCGTTGGATAAGGTCGGGATCATTCAAGATAGGATTCGTACAGCTGAGGACAGGCAAAAGAGCTATGCCGACCGCAAGGTTAAAGATTTGGCTTTCATGGTCGGTGAGCGGGTATTGCTTGAATTATCGCCTATGAAGGGCGTGATGAGATTCGGGAAGAAGGGAAAGCTTAGCCCTAGGTTCATTGTCCCCTTTGAGATTCTTGATCGAGTGGGAGAGGTGGCTTATAGACTTGCATTGCCGCTAATCTTATCAGCCGTGCATCCAGTGTTTAACGTGTCCATGCTTCGGATCTATCACGGCGATCCATCCCACGTGTTAGATTTCAGCACTGTCCAGTTGGACAAGGATTCGTCCTATGAGGAGGAGACCGGTAGCTATTCTAGACTGGCAGGTTCGTCAGTTGAGATCAAAGAGTTTTCCTTCTGTTTGTATACATTAGAAAGGTCAGCCTACCGAGGCATCGACATGGAGTTCGAGTTAGATATGCGGAGCCGTTATTCCCATCTTTTCCCCGACTCAGGTACTTCCTTCTTATGTCCGTTCGAGGACGAACGGTTATTTTAGAGCTGGAGGATGTGATGACCCAAAAGGTCATCACTTATTTTTAAATTAAATTTTGCATTTTGAGGCCTAAAAAACCTCTTTCAGCATCACCTCGATTTACGTGCGCATTTTGGGCGTGTAGCTGGAAGTCTTTATGTGAAAATATATGAAAATGATAAAATTTGGCTTTAAAATAAATTAAGTTGACTTTGGTCAATATTTTGGATAAACGGACCCAGACCTGTGATTTGACGGTCCCGGAGGGTTCGTAAGAAAATATGGGACTTGGGCGTATGCCCGAAATCGAATTCTGAGGTCCCAAGCCCAAGAAATAAATTTTTAAAAGAAATTATTTTCTGAAAATATATTGGTTTTTGAAAGTGAAATGTTATTTTAAACCTGTGGTATCGGGCCCGTATTCTGGTTCTAGAGCTCGGTACAGGTTCAATATTATTTATATGTGTTGTTGGTAAAATTTGGTAAGAAACGGACTTGAAACGACGTGAATCGGATAGTTATTGAGAAAATTAAAAATTTAAAGTCTTGAGAAAGTTTCATGATTTTGATGCTAAATTCATAGTTGTTAAAGTTATTTTAGTGATTTGAATGTACGAGCGAGTCCGTATGATATTTTTTGAGTGGTGTGCATGTTTGATTTTGAGCCTTGAGGGCTCGGTTGAGTTTTGGATAGGCCACGGGGTGAAATTTTGGACTTAAGGAATTGCAGGCCTGCAGGCTTCGCATTTGCCAACCTCCCTTCGCAATTCCAGTTCGTATTTCCCAACCTCCCTTCGCAGTTTCAGTTCGCATTTCTCAACCTCCCTTCGCAATTTCCATAACTGTAGCCTGCAACTTTTTATACTTAGCCGAAAAATAACCCTTTTTCACATTTTTTCAAAACAAAAACTCCCTAGGGCGATTTTTCAAGAACAACTCTTTTTCCAAATCGATTGTAAGTCAAGTTTTACTAGTTTCCTTCAATCATTAACTTCTTTTAATATGATTTCAACTCAAAATCAATGATTTTCATGGGAAAAATTGGGTGTTTTGGGGAGAACCTAGGTTTTTCAAAAAAAGAGGATTTGGACCTCGATTTGAGGTTCGATTTCAAAATAAATTATATATTTGAGTTCATAGGTGAATGGGTAGTCGAGTTTTGGTTCGAACCTCGGGTTTTGACCATGTGGGTCCATGGCTGATTATTGACTTTTTGGGAAAGGCTTTAGAAAATTTATTTCATGCAATAGAAATTGTTTATTTAGCATTCATTGATGTAATTAAGTAACTTGTGACTAGATATAAGCAAATTAGTGGTGGAATCGCGAGGTAAAGCTATAGTTGAGGCTTGAACTGAGTTCATGGCATCGAGGTAAGTGTTTGGTCTAACCTTAGCTTGAGGGAATAGGAGTTTGATCTTGTATGATACATGTTATGTGTTGAGTACGACGTATAGGTATGATGATGAGTATCTATACGTTAGTGTCGAGCATTACCGTGAATCTTAAATTGAAATTTATTGTGTTATTGAGAACTACTACGAATGCCTAAGTTGTTGACTCTTTGTGTTGAACAAGGTTTATAATTATTCTCGTAGATATTACTCATGGTTGAGCATTTGTGTTAGTTGAGGTAGTAGATGTTGGAACAAGTTTGGTTATAGCTGATTTTCCCTTGCCAGGATGTGTTCATTCTTATTGTTGATTCCCTTGTCGGGATAGTATAGTTCTTATTGATCCCTAGCCGGGACTCTTGTTATGGTTGATGTTGATTGTATATTTGGATTGGGTTGCACGCCGCAACAATGACATATTTGAATCGGATTGCACGTTGCAATAATAATACATTTGGATCGGGTTGCACGCCGCAACAATGATATATTTGGGTCGGGTTGCATGCCGCAACAATGATATATATGGATCGGGTTGCATGCTGCAAAAAATCATATGATTGGGTCGGGTTGCACACCGCAATAGTGATAAGGATATGGATCAGGTTGCACGCCGCAATATTATTTTTATATGTTGAGATCGGGTTGCGCGCCGTAACAATTGTTGATACAAAGTGTTTATGGATGGAATATAAGTTCCTTGTTGTTTCGTTGTAAATTCTAAGTTGTCCTTGTGCCTTGTTCTTGATTTACTGTTGAAACTGATATACCCCGCAGCATGTACCCCCTCCCATCTTTACTTGTTTATTTCTGTTTATATTCCGCTGTATATTATATAACTGCACAAGTTTATTCGGTAGTCTGGTCCTAGCGTCGTCACTACTTCACCGAGGTTAGACTAGGCACTTACCGGCACATGGGGTTGGTTTTGCTGTTACTACACTCTACACTATTTTGTGCAGATCCCAGTGCTGTAGATTCGGACCACAGTGAGGTTTCAGCTTCCTACTTACTAGGCGACCCGAGGTAGTCCTGCAGGCGTCAGCAGGCCTTGGCGTCTCCCTCTATCTATTTTCCTGCTTCTCTTATGTAGTTCTAGAGACAGTATTTTGTTATTCTTTCAGACCCTTATTTGTAGTGCTCTTAGACAGTCTGTGAAGTTGTGGCACCAAATCTTGGGTGGTTTTGTTATGGGATGATATTAGTAGTACTGTTAAACTTGAAATTTATTTCTTCTGCATGTTAAATTATGTTGCTATAAATTGTTGATGCTAGGTCATTAAATAAAATAAAAATGGAAAACATGTTAAATAGTTTAGTTAGTTGGTTTGCCTAGCTTTCACTAGTAGGCACCATCACGACTCCTGAAGATGGAACATCCGGGTCGTGACACACTAAAACCTGAATTTTAGTAGTAATCCTTCTATCGTATGCAAACTTTATCAATGCATGAAAAAGTGAAGTTAATGTTGAAATATACAATTTTGAATCTAGTCTTCTTTCGCCCGATAGAAAATAAGAAAAAGGTTGAGTATACATATAAAAGGTCACAAATGCAATAAAGTGAGTAGTATACTTAGCCTTACGAGTGATGATTTTCTCTATAATTAATATACCAAAAGTCAATATCGTGGATATTAAGTCTGGAGAATTCTAAAAAAATCTAGTGTTCAGACACAGTCCAACTGAAGTACCCATAAGGAGTCATCGTACTGAACTTGAACTTTTCTTGGGCTTAGAGTTGAGATAGTCAAAGTGGATAATGTTAGATAATTCCAATCCTTTATAATTCAACGTAAATATAGCTAATTTTCACCTAAGCAACTTTTTTTTTTCAATTTTTTTTGTAAATAAAAAATAACAACTACCAGTCGAGCATTCAGATGGCTCCTTATGAGGATGGTTTGAGCCGGGAGAGGCTCAGTTTTTTGGTACATGATAAGTCGGGATTTTAAAATATTTTATGCCCCTACTTGCCTATGATTTGATTATAAATTGCTACAAAATAGTCCCAAAATGCTCACAGGTTGTGCTTGATTGCAGGTTTGATCGATAAAGTGACGAAATGTCAAAGATCTGCTCAAAAAGGAGTGATACCTGCTCAAGTATCAAAGACCAAGAGATCTTGTTGGACTTTTAAGCCATTGGGCTTTAAAGTATAAAAGTGTGAATTGGAAATGGAGGGAAATAAAATGGAGGAAAAAATAAAAATTTGAAGAAGTGAGCTTTTGTCTTGAACTTTGTCCCTCATTGGTGAGGGACAACTACATTTGTGTGTGTATATATATAGAATCACTTCTTAAAGCTCTTAAAAGGAGTTGAAGAGAATGAATCCTCGCGCCGTCGTCGTCGCTCGCTCGGCTCGGCTTCGGCTTCGGATTTGTCAAATGATCGATAAGATTATTTTTTGGATAAAATTTAATTAATTAATTATTTAATAATTAATTAAATGTCAGCCGCTGTCCGGGCGTGACGGCGGTAGGACCGCGTCAGAGCACTGTTTCAGATTTTAAAGGTCACTCTGGCCGCGGTCCTGGCGTAACCGCGGTTAGACCGCAGCAGAACACTGATTATGAAGGTCGTTAGGACCGCGACAGAACACCTGTTCCGAACATACACCTTTTTCAGATACCTCTTCTAATAATTGCCTCTAAATTCTGAGGCGTGGCTCCATTTTTAACACACGAAAAACACTACAGAACTTCTTTCTTTCTAAAAATACTGCATTCTAATTCGCAGTCTCTCTTTCAAATTCGTAAGTGTGATTTTGCTCCTTTCTTTGAGTTCGTTGGTATCCTGAAGTTTGTATTGCCACTGTTGCAGGAAGATTTATTCTATTTTATCTTGGGAGGATTTAATCCATTACCTTGGCAACGTGTGAGGGGGTTAAAATTCCTTAAGGACGCACAAGCAAATTGTGGACTCGGAATATTTCTTATTCTTTATTGTTTTCCAGTTTTCTGATTTTATGTTTTAACATAGTAACGTTCACAAGCTTAAGGAATTTCAATACTAACATTTCTGTGTTGAATTATATACTAAACTGTTTTCTATACTGCGTTCGAGACTAAAGCCTTGGTGCTTTCTACTCCAATAATTGTTCTGTCCGGTTTAAAGTATATAAAAACTTTGCCGGAATAATAAACGTACGGGTTTGAAGTATATAAAAACTTTACCATTGTTACATGTTGTCTGCTTAGTTTTGTATTTAGTTTGAAGATATCAAACCTTCACTGATTTAACAAAGTTCTGTTTTGTTTCCAACTCTACAGAAACATGACGAATGAAAACCAAACTAATGGAAATATTGTGGGGACGGGTGCTACTGTTACGAGTGCTGCTGCCTCATCAAGCCGTTCTACTCCTGCTCATGCTATGGCACCAGCAGAAAAATTCGGAAAGTTTTCCGGTATTGACTTCAAACGTTGGCAAATGAAGATGCTCTTCTATCTTACTACGTTGAGTTTGCAATGTGTCATCAAGGAGGATCCTCCGGTCTTGGCAGAGAGTACTTCGGATGATGAACGACTTGTTGTAACTGAAGCATGGAAACATTCTGATTTCTTGTGCAAAAACTACATTTTGAGTTATTTGGAAGATGGCTTGTACAATGTATATAGTATCATGGAAACTTCAAAATCATTATGGAATGCGCTTGAGAAGAAGTACAAGACTGAGGATGCCGGACTTAAGAAGTTCGTGGCTGCTAGGTTTTTGGATTTCAAGATGATTGACACTCTGTCGGTCATAACTCAAGTCCAAGAATTACAAGTCATTGTGCATGACCTCCTTGTTGAAGGTATGACCCGAATCAATAATTTTATTAATAAGATTTATCTTGTTATTAATTATGAATTTGGTATTGAAGGTATGGTCATAAATTAGTCCTTTCAAGTCACTGCTTTCATTGAGAAATTACCTCCGTTGTGGAAGGATTTTAAGAACTATCTTAAACACAAGCGGAAGGAAATGATACTAAAAGACTTGATTTGTTCGTTTGAGGATAGAAGAAGATAACAAAAATGCTGAAAAGAAGTCACGTGGAAACTCGACAATAATAATGGCAAACATTGTTGAGGAGTCACCACAAAATAAGAAGAGAAATAAGGCCTCTGGACCAAAGAACTACCCAAGCAAGAAGAAGTTCAAGGGTAATTGCCACAACTGTGGAAAATCTGGGCATAAGGCCGTGGATTGTCATGCGTCAAAGAATGATAAGAAGAAAAAGAATCAAGCTAACATGGTTGAAAATGCTGAAAAAATGGAGGACTTGTATGCCATGTTGTCTGAATGCAACTTGGTAGGAAATCTGAAAGAATGGTGGATATATTCTGGAGCCACCCGCCATGTTTGTGCTAACAAGGAGTTATTTTCTTCTTATGACCCCGCAGGACCCGACGAGACAATTTTCATGAGAAATTCGTCTACAGCACAAATTGAAGGAGTTGGCAAGATTGCGTTGAAGATGACGTCGGGAAAAATAGTGACTCTAAACTAAGTTCTCCATGTTCCAGAAATTCGCAAGAATCTTGTGTCTACCTCACTTCTTGTCAAGAATGGATTCAAATGTATTTTTGTTTCTAATAGTGTTGTAATAAGTAAGAACGATTTGTATGTAGGAAAAGGTTACCTAAGTGAGGGTCTTTTTAAGCTAAATGTAATAGCAATTTCTATCAATAAAGTGAATGCTTCTTCTTACTTACTTGAGTCAAACACTTTATGGCATTCGCGTTTAGGTCACGTAAACTTCAAAACATTGCGAAAAATGATAAATTTAGAAGTATTGCCAAAATTTGATTGCGTCAATTCCAAATGTCAAATATGTGTGGAATCAAAGTATGCTAAGCATCCTTATAAGTCCGTTGAAAGGAATTCAAGTCCTTTAGACTTAATTCACACAGATATTTGCGATATGAAGTCAACACCATCTCGCGGTGGGAAAAAGTATTTTATTACTTTTATTGAAGATAGCACGAGATATTGCTATGTTTATTTACTTAATAGTAAAGATGAAGCAATTGATGCTTTCATGCAATACAAGAGTAAAGTTAAAATACAACTAAACAAAAAGATCAAAATGATAAGAAGTGTCGGTGGCGAATATGAATCTCCTTTTGAAGAAATATGTTTGAAAAATGACATTATTCACCAAACAACTGCCCCTTACTCTCCACAATCTAACGAAATTGCGGAGAGAAAGAATCGAACTTTGAAGGAGATGATGAATGCGTTACTGATAAGTTCTGTCTTACCACAGAACTTTTGGGGGGAAGCTATACTTACAGCTAACCGAATAATCAACCGTATACCTCATAGTAAAGCACAGTCTATTCCTTACGAAAAGTGGAAAGGAAGGAAGCCCAGCTTGAAATACTTCAAAGTGTGGGGGTGTCTAGCTAAGGTACAAGTTCCTAAACCTAAAAGGTTTAAGATAGGTCCAAAAATGGTTGATTGTGTATTTATTAGATACGTAACCAATAGCAAGGCGTATCATTTTCTGGTTCATAAATCAGAAATTTCTGAGATTCACGTTAATACAATAATAGAATCAGATAATGCTGAATTCTTTGAAACTATTTATCCGTATAAAAATGAAAGTGAAGTGACCTACCAAAAGTCAAAACGACCTCGGGAGGAAATAACAGATGGTATGCCTACTGAGGAAAATCCGAGAAGAAGTAAACGTCAAAGGACATTTGTTGATACCCAATTTTTTCCTGAGTATTTTATATACACATAATACTTTCAAATAACATATATATGCATATATGAGCACACCCAAGAGTTTTGTTACTTTACCAAATTTTTAATGATTTTAAACCAATTTACTGCCTATTTTTATATCATAAAATCCAATAATTATTCCCAAAGCTATCATTTTGGCAAATAGCTTATTTTATTCTCATATTTACACCAAAATATGATTAACATAATTTTTGTACATTTTTTACAAATTCACTTAGTATTTTTAAAAAACTAAATTGCACATAATTGCAACATTAGCCCCCTTTAAGATTTAATTGTAATTATATTTATAAAATTGACTCCAATGATTTTAATTTGATAATTATGTATTACTAATCATTTTAGTACATTTGATTTACTTCCATAAATTATTTTTCTTTTTTTATAAATTAAACAAGGGAAAAGTAGCTATTTAAAAGCTAGCCCTTTTGCATTTCAATTTTAACCAGGAATTGAGCCCAATCTCAGCCCCAAATCCAAGCCTAATTCCCTAACATAATTGCCCGACCCAGTACCCATTTAACTGACCCAACCCATAATCCCTTTTAATCCTGGCCGTTGATCATTTAGATCAACGACCACCGTTCCCCCTTTCCTTTTTTAATTCCAAACTACCCCCAAACCCTCCCCATTCTCTCAAATACCGCCGCCTCTAATCCCTCATCTCTCTCAAACGCTCTCACCCACTTGAAACCCTAACAGCCGCCAACCTCTTTTCGACCTCAAATCCACCAGAATCCATGGCTGCTCTAGCCATGGACGACCTATACTCATCTCCTGCTGCTCTCACATGCCTGGTGCCTAAAGATTCGAAGTCCAATCTTCGAGAGTCTTCACCCAGACCTTCATCGATTCAAGATTTTCAGCTATTTCCGGCCCTGCTCCGGCGTATCTTAGCCTCCTGAGTCTGGTTCCGACCTTATCGACTCAGATCTGATCTCGTGACTTCCAAGCCTTTCTCGTCCTTTAGGGTTATCAAAAACCCTTGCCTATTCAAGGTTCTTTTTCATTTTATTCGTTTAGATCTGTGCTAGATCTATGCTGTGTGTGATGTTTAAAACGGTTTCCCCAAATCTCCTTTTTCAAAACCCTTTGATTTTAAATTAGGGTTTCTGAGTCTGTCTCTTAAATGTTTTGTTCGATTCATCTGCTTAGCATCTCCAGGTTTAATTGGTGATGGAAAGCCCTGATTTTTTTTGAATTTTTTTTGATTTTCTAACTCTAAATGTTGGTGTTCGTTTGATTTGCTGCTTAAGTGTAAAAGCCATAATTTTAGGGTTTATTTGAGACTCTGAGGCTGTTTATGTGTTTATTCACTTAATTTCTCTAAATCTGATTGATTCTGTAAAACCCTAGTTCTTTGGGGGTCTGTTTGAGTTCCTGAAGTTTTTCTTCTGTTCGAGATTGCTCGATCTGATTCTTTTACTTTAGCATGTAATTCTTTTGGTTCTAAGCTCTTGCTACTTGTCAAACTCGTCTATGATTTTCACTCGACTCTTTGCATGCTTCTGATCCTTTGTCTGTAACTGAAACCCGACTTACGTGACTATATTGTGATTATACTATTTGTCATGAGTACAGCCTCACATGCCTAAGGCTATGCACTCCTTTATATGTTAAATTTACCTCTCGAAGTAGTCTTTTAATTATGGGTTGACTTCAAATCTCTTTTTGTGATTCTGATTTCACTCTCGTATTTGATTCTTTCCTTATTGTACTAATTTCCCTGCTTCTCAGACCTATTTGAATGCTTGCCTTGAAATCTTGACCCCTGCCTTTCCTACTCAAGTTGATTAATTCCCTTACTTTGATTATATTGGTATTGTATTCTTATAGACCTTTCCTTGATTAGAGTCTGATGAACCTAGCCTCTATTACCTACTATGTACCTGTACTATGCTTGAAATACTTCCTTACTAGTCATATTCAGCCTATGTGATCTCCTTCCTTATTTAGCACTTGCATGTTACCGTTTGATTTTAATTCCTTAATTAAAGGAAGTTTTTGATACTGATTTAATTTAAATTGACACTTGTTCCCCTAATAATTGCTGAACTGCAATCCTTACCTTATTTTCTGCCTATTTTTACACTATAAATACTCTCCTCCCTTCTTTTTGAAGACGGACACAGAACAAAATCTGAGTTCACAAGTTACTCTCACCTAAAACTCTCTCTCTTTCTGATAGTTGTGCCGCTGTGGATTGTGTTTACTCTACTTTCTTCTGCACTCTTTTGCTTCTCTACTGGTATATCCATCTTAGTTTAAATACTGCTTCTCCACTATGTGTTTCACATCCTAGTTCTGTTATGCTTTCCTTTACTATTTTTCTGCAACTT